>CAXKVY010011248.1:0-2500 GCA_964058915.1 Tetropium fuscum | reverse complement strand
AGTTAATTACCCATAATATCCTCGAAGAATATTACAATATGAGTACCAAAAGAGAGACACATCTAAACTGACAACTGCTCGAAATGTTGTCCATTAACGCTCAAACATTTTAATATTCGGGTCATAACACCACTATCTTCAAACATATTGTCTAGTATGTCTGATACTTCTCGTGTAGAGTGAGCAGGAGCTCTGTCGTGTTGATACCAACAACTTCCAAATTCTAATAGTGGTAAATTATCCAGAAAATCGGTAACTATTGTTCTTAGTAACTCCATATATTATAACGCTGAGAAGTTAAGGTTCCATCATAAATATGGTAATAAAACATATTGTCTTTTAATAGGCAAAACACATTAAAACTAAATTTGTCCTAGAATCCGCTTTCCCTTATAGCGTGAGGGTTTCGATTTGCCCAAATATGACAGTTATGTCTATTAAATATTCCTTCACGAGAATACGACTCGTCAGTCCAGATATTTTTTTTTAAGAAAAAGTCATCTTCTTGAATGTGAGTTAATATCATTTCATAAAATTGAACTCTATTACCAGCATCTTCTGGATGTAGGGCTTGCACTTTAGTAAACTTATATTTATGAATTTTGTGCTTCCACAAGAATCTTTCTATAGAGGAATAAGAAATACCTATGTCATATACTGCATTGTAAATAGAAGCTCGTTGATATGCTTCGAAATAACCCAGGACAGTTATTTCGTTATTTTCATTACCAGTGACCTAGGATTAATTTTGGTTGCTTTAAAAGTACCTAATTCTTCTAAACTTCTTTACGTTCATTGGCAGTGGCAGATTAGGATTTAATTCGTTAAACCTTCTGCACGTTCTGCTAATAATCCTGTTACATTCTCCATGGATAAAAAATAAGTTGAAATAATCTGCATTGGAGTAATGATTTTGCATATTAACTGACCACTAACAACAATAATACGTTGACACTTACAGAATAATTTAGAATGACAAGACGAACATAATTTTTTGTTTTCCTTGGCACACTGCACTCGATGTTAATTTTAATTCAACAATATTTTTAAATATCTCTAACTAACTCAAGAACCGTCCAATTTAGCTATAGCAAACTACATATGGGTCGAAAGGTAATCAAAAAAGGAAGCGAATTAGATTATAAAATGTAGTATGTCCTATTTAAAATAAGACACTTATTGAAGGTCGAAGTAGTCAAAGTTTGACATCAGTTATTGGACACCATGTGTATTTTGAAGCATTTGTACTTTATACATACATAAGCTCCATGTCTTTTTAGTATGTGGAACAAAAATTGGTTCTTGAAAGTCAACGTAGCGAAAGTTATTAATTTCTAATGTACGGGTTGTTTTCGCATAAGATTTTATTAAAATCGAAATATCTCAAAAACTATTGGTTTTAGGGATAGGGAATAGTATTGAAAGTTACCTTAAAATAACGAGTAGGATCTGGCATAAAAAATATAGCATGCAATTTAAAATAAGGAAGTTGTTGTCCACTTCCGGTATAACCGGAAGTGGCAAAATCGTAGCAATATTTTCATTGAATAGAACACCCCTGAAAACCCCATTGTGCAAATTTTCAGTTCCAAAATATATGTGGAAGATACATTTACCAGTCCTTTATCTGGACATACACACGGAAAAGAACAACTTGTAAGTTGTACGTTCTTTCACCTTCATTGAGGATCTTCAGAGTGGTGCACGACTTGTTTCATTGATTATTTATACTTGAATTTAAAATATTAATACTCCAACATTTGCAGTGACGTTTTATGACATCAGTTTTTGACGGAACTCAAAAAGTGATGCCGGTTGGTTAAAAAAACGGATTTTTTTGTTTCTGTTGAATAGTTTCTTTAATTTTTTATCGATTCTAGTTATTAAAAAACTAAATTATAAACAAAAGACCAATTTATAAGTTATATTATAATCATAATTAATTTTTTTTAATATTGTTGGTGACGCTAGTCACCAAACTTAGTGCTCCTTTGTTATCGCTGGAAATTCTTTTGTTGATAAAATAACAGAAATACTAAAAGTATAATAAAGTAGAGATTTGTGAATATTTTAGGACGTCAAACACTAAAATCGACGGTGAGGTTTCGTAGATATACTTCATAACATAAAACCGTTTTATCATAGCTTCGCTGTCAAAAATAACCGGAGAGAAGTAGCGAATCTACCAAAGGAATTAAACTTTGGTAGATTCGCTACTTGATATATATATATATATATATATATATATATATATATATATATATATATATATATATATATATATATATATATATATATATATATATATATATATATATTGAAATAAAATTATTACGACCCTCAAATAATCAAAATTAACAACTATGGAACAAATTGTTAATATAAAGATGATTTTTCTTATATAGCAAACATATAGAATACATGATATAACATTCAATTGTACAGAATATTATTATATTGCCAAACTATAACAAGATGCACCAACGAAGAGATATCATTT
>CAXKVY010011247.1:7500-14988 GCA_964058915.1 Tetropium fuscum | reverse complement strand
CCTCCTTACCTAAACATATCCTAAACATCCCTATCCGAAATTAAGATACTAATTTATTCTTCTATGTAAGTAAGTAGTTCAAATGTTTATTAATGTTTCTTGCCTTGACATTCTGTTCCTCAAAATTAACATTTCATACGTTTAACCACCCTTTGATGGCGAATAGATCCCAATAATATACCCCACCAAATAAGATATTAGCCTTAAATAGGACATACTGTTGGATATAGTATTAACCAAACCCTTAACTTAAAAAAAATATGGGAAACTGCAATTTTTCCTCCCTCTTAATCTCAGCAACAGCTAACTATACCTTATTGAAATTTGGTATGAGTTTTGAGTTTGGTATGAGTAGAGTGACTGATATTTTTTATTAAAATTTGAAATATATAATAATTCTACTTCCTTCAACCACAATGGTCAGATGCGTGGCATTTGTGCCCATATGTTATCGGTATTTATCTATCTAAGTTTTAGTTTTTTGTAGACGTATTTATTTGACGTTAAAGTATTTAATTTTTGTTCATAAGCATTGGTCATCAGAAGTGGGAGGGCCAGGAGTATGCTAGGAGTTGTTAACATGTTATCGTGGTGACATTGAATTATGCAAAATAATATTAATTGGAAATTTGATATACCTTTGAAGACTACTATAATTTTCATGAAAATTATCATCTACAAATATCTATTTAAAAAATCCATCTGTTCTCCGTGAATGAGATCTGATTGGTGGAAATGCAGTAATAGATTCGTTGCAACTATGACGTCACAGATGGTTAATGACGTCGCAGGGCGTCCCGACGCCAGCTTTGGTCGATATTCACTGTACACACTGACCCATATTACCCTTTCACTTAGCATTTGTAAATCATGATAAAACATGATGTCCAGCCGACAGCAATGACTTTCCTCATGCCAACCTTTGGCTGTGATTACGCCATTACGTAACACACATGAAACACCTTATAATATAACCTAAAGAAAATAAATAATTTTTGAGTAATCTAAATACTATGTTTATAATTTCAAAATACTACTTTCTATATATAAGTGGAATTGGAGGAGTTGAAAACGAGTTGATAAACAAGCCATAACGGAACGTTGATTGCATTTTACGTAAATGCTCGTCCATGACTACCTTGCTGAAGCAAGGTAGACGTTAGCTGCACTTTCCGTTCTCGATTCATTGATTACCATAGGGTTGCCGTACTACTGTTGCTTTCTATAAAATGTCGTTCAATACCCTCTCTTATTAAAACTGGGACAATATGAGGGTTGTTAGTACGCGAACCTTTTATGCTCGTAAAATCTATACATTATACATTATGCATTTTTGGGACAAAGTTTTTATTATTATTTGACTGATTAATATCAGCTGTATTAAAAACAATATAAGTACAGCAATAAGAGATACATATTTAAAACATTAATATGTTATTAAAATTGTTAATCTAAGCATTCTAGCAATCTAAGATTCTATTAATGCTTAATAATTTACAGGACGTCATGGAAGAATCAGCGGTGTCTTCTGCCAGTGAAACTGACTTGGTGAATATGCGCGAGGAAGAATTCGAGACGCATACCACCTATATAGTTCCAGATCTGCCTGTAGAACCTGGAACTCCCAACCGAGCAGAAGCTACATTACCAAGAAATTTGGTCTTAAAATCTTCCCAAGCCCTCTCAGATGTAAATTGATTTATTTGCATGCCATGTGGCACCTTTACTAATATTTTATATACTTTTAGGCTCAAGGTGTTTGGAGTACAGGATATATCCCACGAGGGACGCGCTTTGGACCACTCGTGGGAGAAATATATGCCAAAGATTCTGTACCGAATTCTGCGAACAGGAAGTACTTTTGGAGGGTAAGTTAACTTCTCTGTATCTTATTTTTGACGTAATAGCTTAGGTTATTTAAATACGTTTCTAACTAAACTCAGTTACAGATAATAGCTTTTAAATAAATTCTTATATGGCCACGGTTTTCTATATTTAACACTGTTCCTTACTCTTCTTTATTTTTCTTGACTAGGTGCAACTAAGGGAGGGATTTTATAGAAATCGCTGTGTGGATAATAAGGTGATTATCTAAAAACTAACATTTTCCTTTTATAACAATTTTCTTTCTGTTTTTTCTACGACAATGTAAGAAAATGAACTTTTCGCCCCTTAGTACGATGGTTGGAAGTAGTACTCCCTCCAAAGTAAAAATAAAATATATGATATTAAATAATATATTATGCGCCAAGTGTATAATATATTAGGACTTAAGTGACTCAGTTAATCTCACACGAAGAGTTTGTTTGAACTATCTATTCACCCCCATGGATTAAAACACTTTAGTCCCAAGATATAATATTTCAATACAAGGACTACCATCATGTTGTTATATTTTGTACTTAAAAGATATGCATATAAAAGATATATTTTGTACTTAAAAGATATATAGTGTTCCTCAATGACATGCTAATAATTAAAGGTGTTGGCATTAGTCAATTTTAAGGAACAAACTTCATATTTTCATATGGACGTAATATGTCCTAAATGTTCTATATTTTTGAACTACAGGGTGGTAACATTAAAAAATATATTTATAATATCTGATACCACTACAGCTATTTTTGTGAAATTTGATAAGTAAATTTTATGCATCAAGATAATACACTTTCTAATATACACAATATTTTTATGCCTGCCAGGGGCGTTCGTGTGGGACTTATACTAAAATTTTTGGTGAAAAAAATGGCACAATGGCAAATGGAAAAACAAGTGTTTTTATTCAATACTATTGTATTGAATAAAACTCACTTGTCAAATGTATTATTGAGTTATTATCAAATGGTCGTGAACCAAATAATTTGATTGAAAGAGTGAAAGTGAAAAGTTCATTTAAAAAAAAAACTCGTTAAAAGCTGATACGTAACAGAGATATATTAAGACTAAAAACGAATTTAGTCATGAAAGAGGTCGTAGAAAAAATTATGTTTAACTCTGGAGGAAGGTATAATTTTCTACGGGTACGATAATTTTAGTATTTTTTCTTCCTTGTTAAAAAAGTATTTATTGCTAATTAAGTATTTATTGTTAACATAAACATGCTTATTGAATAATGGAAAATGTTACTTTCACATGCTTCAGTATACTTAATTATAATTTTCGTATTTTTAGATATACAAGGATAATGAATTATACTACTACATAGACGGATTTGACACATCAAAAGCAAACTGGATGAGATATGTTAATCCTGCCTATTCTAGCGAGTCTCAGAACCTAATCGCCTGCCAGTATAAGATGAATATCTATTTTTACACCATTAAACCCATTCTGCCAAATCAAGAGCTACTTGTTTGGTACTGCAGGGAATTCGCTGAAAGGCTCAACTATCCTTTGACTGGAGAGCAAATGCTTCAGAGGATAAGTAAGTCAAAATGCCTCATAATGTTCTTTAATATTTTAACCGTATTAGGAATATTAAAACAATTACCTTCACAATGATATTGATACTTTTTAAGCCTAAGAACTTATTGACATAATATTTGACTTTCAGGACAACAAGTGCAGCAGACAACAGAAGTAATCACTGTAAGTACTACTGAGCCCCCTGCAAAGGATGGTCCCCCGTACGAGCATCAGTTAACACCAACTGAAGGAAGCGTGAGGTCAGATGAAGGCTATCACAGTAATGGATATCACGATGATGTCTTTACTCCCCCTGAGGACTCCAGCGATTCGGATAGCGAGAATAATTACGTTTTGGACTTTAGTAATAAGCCAACCCCTAAAGAAACCGCCGTTATAAAACCAGTTGCACCTGACACCCAGAAAAACGAGTACAGAAAAGTTAAGATTAAAATATCGAAAGCTTATCATTACAAATCTATGAAGAGTGACAGTGACCACGAAGCCGATATAGAAGCTATAGAAACTGCAGTACCTGAAGTAATCACCTTAACCCCGAGAATTATCACACCCCCCACGACGGTGATTGTGATGGATTCTCCACCTCACGAAGTTCCTAATAACAAACCTTTCTATGAGCCTGAAGTTAAGACTACAAATGTGATTTCTCGATACACACCTCCCTCGTCTAGCATACTGGAGAACATTTTACTCAGAAATAGGATTGATACAAATAATAATGATCATAACCAACGGCAACCTAATGCTACTCCACCTCCTAGTTCGCCTACAGAAATGGCTTACTCGTACAAGAAGAGCCATCGGTACGGAGCGGTACCATGTAGTCCTGATTCGAGTTCAAATATTCAAATACAAAATATGCTTCCTCCCAGTCCAGTAATGATGAAGAATCATTCTCCTGGTCCAATACAATCAGCGAATATGTATGTACCTCAAAACTCTGAAAATTATCACGGGACTGTACAATCAGCTAATAATTACTATAACATATATCCATCAGTAAATGGTTTGGTACATAGTACGATAACATCATCTCCAACTCATGCATATTCTCCTCCAATATCCACTAACTTCAACAGCAATCATCATAATAATACTACGAATTTGATAGTCCCAACGAGTCACATAATTAATGCAAATTTGTCACATCACCTATTAACACCACTACCCCCCTTGCAAATATCATCTGGCAGATCATCTCCCAGCTGCAAAAGTCCAGATATGAAATACGATATGAATCTATGTGGAAGCAATCCAACTAGTCCTAACGGCGGACCATCTAGGGGTTACAGAAGCTTACCTTACCCCCTGAAGAAGAAAGATGGCAAAATGCACTATGAGTGCAATGTTTGCTGCAAAACTTTTGGACAGCTATCCAATTTGAAGGTGCACTTAAGGACACATAGTGGCGAGCGCCCTTTTAAGTGCAACGTTTGTACTAAATCCTTCACTCAGCTGGCCCACTTGCAAAAACATCATCTCGTGCATACTGGAGAGAGGCCACATGAATGTGGGATTTGCAAGAAACGATTTTCTTCAACCTCAAATCTCAAGACCCATCTTCGGTTACATAGCGGACAAAAACCATATGCTTGTGATTTTTGTCCGGCAAAATTCACGCAATTCGTTCATCTTAAGCTACACAAGAGACTGCATACTAATGAGCGACCGTACATTTGCCAAGAATGTGGAAAGAACTACATAAGTGCATCAGGATTAAGAACTCACTGGAAGACTACTAGTTGTCGACCAAACAACATCGATGAGGAACTGAATGGCGAGGGATCTCCCAACTGCTATTATGAATACGCAGGTTCCGATGGAAGTCTAGGTATGTACCCGTCGTAAAATATTTTATGGAGTGTCTACGCAACAGCCGCGGTTGTTGTTTATATACGTACGCAGTCGCAGCACAGTGCAGCGGTTTAAACAATCTAAAAATATTCTTGTAAAACCGTCCTTGGGATGACCTTATATCATCCACATGTATATTATTATCTGTCAGTTGGGCGGCCGATGTGTCAAAATTTCTATAACTTAACAATCTAAAAATATTCTTGGGAAACCAATTGGTCCTCATTGGAGCACCTTATACCATGTACTTATTATATATTTATATATATGGTACATGGTCATATATTTATTATCTGGTCAGTCTGGTGACCCTGCGACAAAAGTAATTATGTTTTAGGGCAAGGGAAATATAATATATCTGAAAGGAAACGTATACAATAACATACAAAACTGCGTATAGGAAATAATCACCGCGGTGGTTTCGTAGACATCCAATCTTTTAAACTGAATTTATTATCTTTTTATTGAAAAGTCGGATATATTATGTTCTTTATATTTTAGGTTCGATGGACTTGAAAGATGGCCATGAGGAAGTAAAGGAAACATATGAACTTCACAGTCAGCAACCTCAGATAAGCCATACCGTCTTACATCCAGGACTGTCGAGGCCGCTTCCATCATTAATTCAAAATGGTTCCCATCAAAGGCCTGCGCAGAATTCCCTTCACCCGGGCAAAGAAACAAGGCCGAGTGTTATTGAATCCTCTCAGCCCCACATAATTGAATGTACCTAAATGTATTTGTGCTCAGTAGTAGTTTTAGCTTTGTTAAGTTTTTAATGTTTATTTATTATTAGAATACTTATATGCTGTGTTCCAAAAAGTACGAAACCTTATCTTTATGTTGCCGCAGACTCAGTATTTGTGGAAACGAATATTATCTTCCGGAAAAGTTGTAGGTTGGAGTTAAGATGATTTTGGTTTCCTAATTTTTCGATTTTGTGGAAACATTTAACTTTTCTGTATTGGGGCGTAGCGCAGTACTGATAAAAATTGTGTCTAATAATTTTTCTAAAGATACTCATTACAGTTGTTGAGATAATTTAATTTATGTAGTATTTATTGTTAGTTATTTAATCAAAGTATTTTATGGAATTACCCGAATTTTGAATTTAGACTGATTATGGAAAAGCAATATAATACCCATGACTTGCACTACATTATGTAACCAAATAATTATTTTTGTTGGCATTTGAATGTTTTAGAACGACTAGTGGCATTTGATGTTAAGTTCATTGTTAAGGGAGATTTTATATTGAATGTGTTCTAAAGTTTATACAATTCATACATACATACCTATGTGTACTGTTTCATTCAATTTTAACTACGCGTAAAAATATAAATACTTACGTTGTTTAACGCGTAGTTAGATCGATAATTTACTTACATTAGAAAGTAGTCAAATAAGTATAAACCAAATAAGATCATCATCTTCACATAATGCTACTATTTATACATGTAAATCAGTGTATGTAACTATAAAAACTAAATGGTGCTTGTGACTTAGTTATTTTAAGTGTGTGTGTGAAAATCCTGAAGCTTAAAGCAGTGGAAACTTGTTTTTTCTGCTTGCACTAAAGAAATCAGTATTAATAATTTGGTTCAAATCATAAACACTGTACATCATTGATCATATTTTTTTGTAAAAACATATTTTTGTATGTTTAATGTCTGTATATAATTATTTCTGTTTAGGTACCTACTTGAAAAATTGTTGTAAATTTGTATAAATTGTGTAAATTTATTAATTTATAGCAAAAACTTGCCCTTTGTACATAAAAAATTATTTATTCAGAGTATATTTTGTTGCGTTTTCAACTCTAATAGCAATGATTCATTTTTACACTGAACCAGTTATCTATGAAAATATTTTGTTACAGTATGTTATTTACAGTAAACTACAATAGTATAATACAGTTATTAATAAATGCAGTATGTACTGTGTACAATATTTCTTGTTCAGTTTCTTAATCAATTGTACTTTGTAAGATATTTATTTTCTAATTTAAAAGCTACCTTTGTCTCAATCGATTTTTTTAAATTTTAGTTTTATAAATAGCGGATTGCACATAATTCGCAAAGCACTTATCTGAGAAGTAAGGTGGGTACCTCTCTTTCTTAATTACAAAGGTATGGTTTTATAATACTTCTTTCACTCCATAACGTAGGTCGTACATATTAGTGATAGAAATTTCGCTATTTTTTTCGT
>CAXKVY010011247.1:0-5000 GCA_964058915.1 Tetropium fuscum | reverse complement strand
TTCCACATTTTAAAAAGACATGGAGCTTAAATATGTATTGTATGTATAAACTACAAATGCTCCAAAATACACAGGGTGTCCAATAACTGATATCAAATTTTGACTTCTTCGACCTTCAATAAGTGTCTTATTTTAAATGGGACGTACTGTATTTAATGATCCAATTCGCTTCCTGTTTTGATTATCTTTCGATCCATATATGTAGTTTGCTATAGCTAAATTGGACGGTTCTTAAGTTATTTAGACATATTTAAAAATATTGTTGAATTAAAATTAACATGAAGTGACACGAGTGCAGTGTGCCATGGATAACAATTATAGTTCAAAATAATAGTTTCAGAAAAAAAGTTCACATTCAAGTTGAAAACTTTAATAAAAGATAGAAAATTATTACTGATCAGAAAATTAACAAACCTATTAAAAGTTAATTACCCATAATATCCTCGAAGAATATTACAATATGAGTACCAAAAGAGAGACACATCTAAACTGACAACTGCTCGAAATGTTGTCCATTAACGCTCAAACATTTTAATATTCGGGTCATAACACCACTATCTTCAAACATATTGTCTAGTATGTCTGATACTTCTCGTGTAGAGTGAGCAGGAGCTCTGTCGTGTTGATACCAACAACTTCCAAATTCTAATAGTGGTAAATTATCCAGAAAATCGGTAACTATTGTTCTTAGTAACTCCATATATTATAACGCTGAGAAGTTAAGGTTCCATCATAAATATGGTAATAAAACATATTGTCTTTTAATAGGCAAAACACATTAAAACTAAATTTGTCCTAGAATCCGCTTTCCCTTATAGCGTGAGGGTTTCGATTTGCCCAAATATGACAGTTATGTCTATTAAATATTCCTTCACGAGAATACGACTCGTCAGTCCAGATATTTTTTTTTAAGAAAAAGTCATCTTCTTGAATGTGAGTTAATATCATTTCATAAAATTGAACTCTATTACCAGCATCTTCTGGATGTAGGGCTTGCACTTTAGTAAACTTATATTTATGAATTTTGTGCTTCCACAAGAATCTTTCTATAGAGGAATAAGAAATACCTATGTCATATACTGCATTGTAAATAGAAGCTCGTTGATATGCTTCGAAATAACCCAGGACAGTTATTTCGTTATTTTCATTACCAGTGACCTAGGATTAATTTTGGTTGCTTTAAAAGTACCTAATTCTTCTAAACTTCTTTACGTTCATTGGCAGTGGCAGATTAGGATTTAATTCGTTAAACCTTCTGCACGTTCTGCTAATAATCCTGTTACATTCTCCATGGATAAAAAATAAGTTGAAATAATCTGCATTGGAGTAATGATTTTGCATATTAACTGACCACTAACAACAATAATACGTTGACACTTACAGAATAATTTAGAATGACAAGACGAACATAATTTTTTGTTTTCCTTGGCACACTGCACTCGATGTTAATTTTAATTCAACAATATTTTTAAATATCTCTAACTAACTCAAGAACCGTCCAATTTAGCTATAGCAAACTACATATGGGTCGAAAGGTAATCAAAAAAGGAAGCGAATTAGATTATAAAATGTAGTATGTCCTATTTAAAATAAGACACTTATTGAAGGTCGAAGTAGTCAAAGTTTGACATCAGTTATTGGACACCATGTGTATTTTGAAGCATTTGTACTTTATACATACATAAGCTCCATGTCTTTTTAGTATGTGGAACAAAAATTGGTTCTTGAAAGTCAACGTAGCGAAAGTTATTAATTTCTAATGTACGGGTTGTTTTCGCATAAGATTTTATTAAAATCGAAATATCTCAAAAACTATTGGTTTTAGGGATAGGGAATAGTATTGAAAGTTACCTTAAAATAACGAGTAGGATCTGGCATAAAAAATATAGCATGCAATTTAAAATAAGGAAGTTGTTGTCCACTTCCGGTATAACCGGAAGTGGCAAAATCGTAGCAATATTTTCATTGAATAGAACACCCCTGAAAACCCCATTGTGCAAATTTTCAGTTCCAAAATATATGTGGAAGATACATTTACCAGTCCTTTATCTGGACATACACACGGAAAAGAACAACTTGTAAGTTGTACGTTCTTTCACCTTCATTGAGGATCTTCAGAGTGGTGCACGACTTGTTTCATTGATTATTTATACTTGAATTTAAAATATTAATACTCCAACATTTGCAGTGACGTTTTATGACATCAGTTTTTGACGGAACTCAAAAAGTGATGCCGGTTGGTTAAAAAAACGGATTTTTTTGTTTCTGTTGAATAGTTTCTTTAATTTTTTATCGATTCTAGTTATTAAAAAACTAAATTATAAACAAAAGACCAATTTATAAGTTATATTATAATCATAATTAATTTTTTTTAATATTGTTGGTGACGCTAGTCACCAAACTTAGTGCTCCTTTGTTATCGCTGGAAATTCTTTTGTTGATAAAATAACAGAAATACTAAAAGTATAATAAAGTAGAGATTTGTGAATATTTTAGGACGTCAAACACTAAAATCGACGGTGAGGTTTCGTAGATATACTTCATAACATAAAACCGTTTTATCATAGCTTCGCTGTCAAAAATAACCGGAGAGAAGTAGCGAATCTACCAAAGGAATTAAACTTTGGTAGATTCGCTACTTGATATATATATATATATATATATATATATATATATATATATATATATATATATATATATATATATATATATATATATATATATATATATATATATATATTGAAATAAAATTATTACGACCCTCAAATAATCAAAATTAACAACTATGGAACAAATTGTTAATATAAAGATGATTTTTCTTATATAGCAAACATATAGAATACATGATATAACATTCAATTGTACAGAATATTATTATATTGCCAAACTATAACAAGATGCACCAACGAAGAGATATCATTTTCTTTGCTGTATGCACAGTAAATAATAAAATAATATATATATATATATATATATATATATATATATATATATATATATATATATATATATATATATATATATATATATATATATATATATATCTGTTGGCCTGATTCGGAGTGATACTGGTACATATGAACTAATAAGTCAATATTACTTACTGATAATAAAAGGTACTAAAGGTAGTGAGACAGTAGTTAGTAGAGTTTAAACTTTGGGAAAAAAATTGATACATAAATTGCATCTCAAATTATAAAAGAAGCTTCAATGTATTCATAAGCTTGAAGGGTAGTAAAATAATATCCTAAAATTACAGTCAAAATTAAGCCTTGTATAGTTTGATAGTAATTATTTTCTATTATTCTATGATGGGCTCATGTAACTGTTAATCCTGAAGTTAATAAAATTAGGGTATTTAGTAGGTAAAGGAATTTCAATTGGATTAAAGGTTTGAATATTTTTAGGGGTCAAATTATACCAATTTCAATTCTTGGGGAAACAGAATTATGAAAAAATCCTCAAAAAAATGAAATAAAAAATATAATTTCAGATGTAATAAAAGTATTATTCCCCAACGTAAACCTATAGTAACTTGATGTGTATGCCTTGAAAGGTTCTTTTATAGACACTATAAAAGTATAATAACAACATGGTAAAATATACAAATTTTAAATATAAAACACAATATAACCAGATAGAGACATTATATACAGTAAATGTAATTATAATAAAATACAGAATAATTACTATAACCATTAACAGCTAATGTCAAACCAAAAACATACTAGATGACAGCAGCAAGTCCTCAAAAAAATGACATAAAAAATATAATTTCAGATGTAATAAAAAGTATTATTCCCCAACGTAAACCTATAGTAACTTGATGTGTATGCCTTGAAAGGTTCTTTTATAGACACTATAAAAGTATAATAACAACATGGTAAAATATACAAATTTAAAATATAAAACACAATATAACCAGATAGAGACATATATACAGTAAATGTAATTATAATAAAATACAGAATAATTACTGTTAACCATTAACAGCTAATGTCAAACCAAAAACATACTAGATGACAGCAGCAAGTCCTCAAAAAAATGAAATAAAAAATATAATTTCAGATGTAATAAAAAGTATTATTCCCCAACGTAAACCTATAGTAACTTGATGTGTATGCCTTGAAAGGTTCTATTATAGACACTATAAAAATATAATAACAACATGGTAAAATATACAAATTTTAAATATAAAACACAATATAACCATATAGAGACATACATACAGTAAATGTAATTATAATAAAATACAGAATAATTACTATAACCATTAACAGCTAATGTCAAACCAAAAACATACTAGATGACAGCAGCAAGTCAACCTGAAATTGAAAATTAAATAAGCAATAAATAATTCAGAGAATACAAACAGGTGTTAAAATTATTAAAATATATATATATGTAAAGAATATTTATATTTATAATAGGATATGTAGTGGCGTCGTAATATAGTGTCGTGATTAAATAATAACAATAATAGTAAATATTCAAGTGCCAAACTACTTGGTACCTACATATGAAAAACTTTACAATATAACATGTACACAGGTAGACAACAAAGAGTCCTATTGAAAAACAATTTATTGATTAGCAGAAAGAAAACCATGAAGTATAGTGGATAGTGAAATTTAGTCGCGAACATTTTATTTAATATTATTAGTTAAAATCGGGTAAATTTAAATTTAATTACTCACAAGAGGTCAAGAAGAAATAGTTTATACCTGGGTATACACTACCGCTGGACCTGGGTCCAGCATCCATGAAATCATCTTCATGGGATGGGAAAATGCTACAAAATACCAAAACTACGTAAACAAAGGTACTTTTCTAATTTAATAAAGCTAGCTTATAAATAAAATAAGCTAGCTAAAAATAAAACGAATTCGTAAAATTTGAAATATAAGAAACATTCAACATATGATTATAATTACTATATAAAAATTAATGCAAATATGAGGTCCATATATAAACTAAATCCATAATATTGGTTTTATGCG
>CAXKVY010011246.1:0-21338 GCA_964058915.1 Tetropium fuscum | reverse complement strand
AATAAGTCCCGATAAAAGAATTAAATGGGTTGGCTTTTTTAACCCCTTGTTACAATATCTGAGGATTACAAAAATTTTTATGTGCCTTCATTTTACTAGTGAAAGTTGTCCGACAAATTTCAATCTTCTAAATAATTTCACAGTGAAGGAAATAAATAACAGTAATTTTTTATCCCAATTATAGAAGGCCAGTTATATCTACCGTGGAGGGTAAGGGTTTTTGAAAAAAAAATGAAAACCTCGCCTTAATTTTTCCGGAAAATTTCTCACCTCTACTTTAAAACCAATAAGTGGATGGATCATGTACATGGATCTATGGCAAATGATTGTCTTTTATGATCTCTCGATGACGTATAAACGAGGCAGTGTATTGTCATTGGTGCGGCAGGGGTTTTGTTTCACTCCGGAGGTTCCACCATCCTGTACAAGATCTTTATGTGTCAGTCAAAGTTTGGAGTAGGAGAAGGGAGATAAAAGTCTTAGAGGGTACCGAAACTCTTTTTAAGATTTGGGGAATGGGCAGATTGAGGCCCAACGTCGAATAACTTACACATAATAACAACCTTACCTTAAACTTCCCTTTCCCAGTTCTCTCCAAGGAGTTCTGTCCCTAGACTTGACATGTGGACCCTCTCCTAAACCTCCTTACCTAAACATATCCTAAACATCCCTATCCGAAATTAAGATACTAATTTATTCTTCTATGTAAGTAAGTAGTTCAAATGTTTATTAATGTTTCTTGCCTTGACATTCTGTTCCTCAAAATTAACATTTCATACGTTTAACCACCCTTTGATGGCGAATAGATCCCAATAATATACCCCACCAAATAAGATATTAGCCTTAAATAGGACATACTGTTGGATATAGTATTAACCAAACCCTTAACTTAAAAAAAATATGGGAAACTGCAATTTTTCCTCCCTCTTAATCTCAGCAACAGCTAACTATACCTTATTGAAATTTGGTATGAGTTTTGAGTTTGGTATGAGTAGAGTGACTGATATTTTTTATTAAAATTTGAAATATATAATAATTCTACTTCCTTCAACCACAATGGTCAGATGCGTGGCATTTGTGCCCATATGTTATCGGTATTTATCTATCTAAGTTTTAGTTTTTTGTAGACGTATTTATTTGACGTTAAAGTATTTAATTTTTGTTCATAAGCATTGGTCATCAGAAGTGGGAGGGCCAGGAGTATGCTAGGAGTTGTTAACATGTTATCGTGGTGACATTGAATTATGCAAAATAATATTAATTGGAAATTTGATATACCTTTGAAGACTACTATAATTTTCATGAAAATTATCATCTACAAATATCTATTTAAAAAATCCATCTGTTCTCCGTGAATGAGATCTGATTGGTGGAAATGCAGTAATAGATTCGTTGCAACTATGACGTCACAGATGGTTAATGACGTCGCAGGGCGTCCCGACGCCAGCTTTGGTCGATATTCACTGTACACACTGACCCATATTACCCTTTCACTTAGCATTTGTAAATCATGATAAAACATGATGTCCAGCCGACAGCAATGACTTTCCTCATGCCAACCTTTGGCTGTGATTACGCCATTACGTAACACACATGAAACACCTTATAATATAACCTAAAGAAAATAAATAATTTTTGAGTAATCTAAATACTATGTTTATAATTTCAAAATACTACTTTCTATATATAAGTGGAATTGGAGGAGTTGAAAACGAGTTGATAAACAAGCCATAACGGAACGTTGATTGCATTTTACGTAAATGCTCGTCCATGACTACCTTGCTGAAGCAAGGTAGACGTTAGCTGCACTTTCCGTTCTCGATTCATTGATTACCATAGGGTTGCCGTACTACTGTTGCTTTCTATAAAATGTCGTTCAATACCCTCTCTTATTAAAACTGGGACAATATGAGGGTTGTTAGTACGCGAACCTTTTATGCTCGTAAAATCTATACATTATACATTATGCATTTTTGGGACAAAGTTTTTATTATTATTTGACTGATTAATATCAGCTGTATTAAAAACAATATAAGTACAGCAATAAGAGATACATATTTAAAACATTAATATGTTATTAAAATTGTTAATCTAAGCATTCTAGCAATCTAAGATTCTATTAATGCTTAATAATTTACAGGACGTCATGGAAGAATCAGCGGTGTCTTCTGCCAGTGAAACTGACTTGGTGAATATGCGCGAGGAAGAATTCGAGACGCATACCACCTATATAGTTCCAGATCTGCCTGTAGAACCTGGAACTCCCAACCGAGCAGAAGCTACATTACCAAGAAATTTGGTCTTAAAATCTTCCCAAGCCCTCTCAGATGTAAATTGATTTATTTGCATGCCATGTGGCACCTTTACTAATATTTTATATACTTTTAGGCTCAAGGTGTTTGGAGTACAGGATATATCCCACGAGGGACGCGCTTTGGACCACTCGTGGGAGAAATATATGCCAAAGATTCTGTACCGAATTCTGCGAACAGGAAGTACTTTTGGAGGGTAAGTTAACTTCTCTGTATCTTATTTTTGACGTAATAGCTTAGGTTATTTAAATACGTTTCTAACTAAACTCAGTTACAGATAATAGCTTTTAAATAAATTCTTATATGGCCACGGTTTTCTATATTTAACACTGTTCCTTACTCTTCTTTATTTTTCTTGACTAGGTGCAACTAAGGGAGGGATTTTATAGAAATCGCTGTGTGGATAATAAGGTGATTATCTAAAAACTAACATTTTCCTTTTATAACAATTTTCTTTCTGTTTTTTCTACGACAATGTAAGAAAATGAACTTTTCGCCCCTTAGTACGATGGTTGGAAGTAGTACTCCCTCCAAAGTAAAAATAAAATATATGATATTAAATAATATATTATGCGCCAAGTGTATAATATATTAGGACTTAAGTGACTCAGTTAATCTCACACGAAGAGTTTGTTTGAACTATCTATTCACCCCCATGGATTAAAACACTTTAGTCCCAAGATATAATATTTCAATACAAGGACTACCATCATGTTGTTATATTTTGTACTTAAAAGATATGCATATAAAAGATATATTTTGTACTTAAAAGATATATAGTGTTCCTCAATGACATGCTAATAATTAAAGGTGTTGGCATTAGTCAATTTTAAGGAACAAACTTCATATTTTCATATGGACGTAATATGTCCTAAATGTTCTATATTTTTGAACTACAGGGTGGTAACATTAAAAAATATATTTATAATATCTGATACCACTACAGCTATTTTTGTGAAATTTGATAAGTAAATTTTATGCATCAAGATAATACACTTTCTAATATACACAATATTTTTATGCCTGCCAGGGGCGTTCGTGTGGGACTTATACTAAAATTTTTGGTGAAAAAAATGGCACAATGGCAAATGGAAAAACAAGTGTTTTTATTCAATACTATTGTATTGAATAAAACTCACTTGTCAAATGTATTATTGAGTTATTATCAAATGGTCGTGAACCAAATAATTTGATTGAAAGAGTGAAAGTGAAAAGTTCATTTAAAAAAAAAACTCGTTAAAAGCTGATACGTAACAGAGATATATTAAGACTAAAAACGAATTTAGTCATGAAAGAGGTCGTAGAAAAAATTATGTTTAACTCTGGAGGAAGGTATAATTTTCTACGGGTACGATAATTTTAGTATTTTTTCTTCCTTGTTAAAAAAGTATTTATTGCTAATTAAGTATTTATTGTTAACATAAACATGCTTATTGAATAATGGAAAATGTTACTTTCACATGCTTCAGTATACTTAATTATAATTTTCGTATTTTTAGATATACAAGGATAATGAATTATACTACTACATAGACGGATTTGACACATCAAAAGCAAACTGGATGAGATATGTTAATCCTGCCTATTCTAGCGAGTCTCAGAACCTAATCGCCTGCCAGTATAAGATGAATATCTATTTTTACACCATTAAACCCATTCTGCCAAATCAAGAGCTACTTGTTTGGTACTGCAGGGAATTCGCTGAAAGGCTCAACTATCCTTTGACTGGAGAGCAAATGCTTCAGAGGATAAGTAAGTCAAAATGCCTCATAATGTTCTTTAATATTTTAACCGTATTAGGAATATTAAAACAATTACCTTCACAATGATATTGATACTTTTTAAGCCTAAGAACTTATTGACATAATATTTGACTTTCAGGACAACAAGTGCAGCAGACAACAGAAGTAATCACTGTAAGTACTACTGAGCCCCCTGCAAAGGATGGTCCCCCGTACGAGCATCAGTTAACACCAACTGAAGGAAGCGTGAGGTCAGATGAAGGCTATCACAGTAATGGATATCACGATGATGTCTTTACTCCCCCTGAGGACTCCAGCGATTCGGATAGCGAGAATAATTACGTTTTGGACTTTAGTAATAAGCCAACCCCTAAAGAAACCGCCGTTATAAAACCAGTTGCACCTGACACCCAGAAAAACGAGTACAGAAAAGTTAAGATTAAAATATCGAAAGCTTATCATTACAAATCTATGAAGAGTGACAGTGACCACGAAGCCGATATAGAAGCTATAGAAACTGCAGTACCTGAAGTAATCACCTTAACCCCGAGAATTATCACACCCCCCACGACGGTGATTGTGATGGATTCTCCACCTCACGAAGTTCCTAATAACAAACCTTTCTATGAGCCTGAAGTTAAGACTACAAATGTGATTTCTCGATACACACCTCCCTCGTCTAGCATACTGGAGAACATTTTACTCAGAAATAGGATTGATACAAATAATAATGATCATAACCAACGGCAACCTAATGCTACTCCACCTCCTAGTTCGCCTACAGAAATGGCTTACTCGTACAAGAAGAGCCATCGGTACGGAGCGGTACCATGTAGTCCTGATTCGAGTTCAAATATTCAAATACAAAATATGCTTCCTCCCAGTCCAGTAATGATGAAGAATCATTCTCCTGGTCCAATACAATCAGCGAATATGTATGTACCTCAAAACTCTGAAAATTATCACGGGACTGTACAATCAGCTAATAATTACTATAACATATATCCATCAGTAAATGGTTTGGTACATAGTACGATAACATCATCTCCAACTCATGCATATTCTCCTCCAATATCCACTAACTTCAACAGCAATCATCATAATAATACTACGAATTTGATAGTCCCAACGAGTCACATAATTAATGCAAATTTGTCACATCACCTATTAACACCACTACCCCCCTTGCAAATATCATCTGGCAGATCATCTCCCAGCTGCAAAAGTCCAGATATGAAATACGATATGAATCTATGTGGAAGCAATCCAACTAGTCCTAACGGCGGACCATCTAGGGGTTACAGAAGCTTACCTTACCCCCTGAAGAAGAAAGATGGCAAAATGCACTATGAGTGCAATGTTTGCTGCAAAACTTTTGGACAGCTATCCAATTTGAAGGTGCACTTAAGGACACATAGTGGCGAGCGCCCTTTTAAGTGCAACGTTTGTACTAAATCCTTCACTCAGCTGGCCCACTTGCAAAAACATCATCTCGTGCATACTGGAGAGAGGCCACATGAATGTGGGATTTGCAAGAAACGATTTTCTTCAACCTCAAATCTCAAGACCCATCTTCGGTTACATAGCGGACAAAAACCATATGCTTGTGATTTTTGTCCGGCAAAATTCACGCAATTCGTTCATCTTAAGCTACACAAGAGACTGCATACTAATGAGCGACCGTACATTTGCCAAGAATGTGGAAAGAACTACATAAGTGCATCAGGATTAAGAACTCACTGGAAGACTACTAGTTGTCGACCAAACAACATCGATGAGGAACTGAATGGCGAGGGATCTCCCAACTGCTATTATGAATACGCAGGTTCCGATGGAAGTCTAGGTATGTACCCGTCGTAAAATATTTTATGGAGTGTCTACGCAACAGCCGCGGTTGTTGTTTATATACGTACGCAGTCGCAGCACAGTGCAGCGGTTTAAACAATCTAAAAATATTCTTGTAAAACCGTCCTTGGGATGACCTTATATCATCCACATGTATATTATTATCTGTCAGTTGGGCGGCCGATGTGTCAAAATTTCTATAACTTAACAATCTAAAAATATTCTTGGGAAACCAATTGGTCCTCATTGGAGCACCTTATACCATGTACTTATTATATATTTATATATATGGTACATGGTCATATATTTATTATCTGGTCAGTCTGGTGACCCTGCGACAAAAGTAATTATGTTTTAGGGCAAGGGAAATATAATATATCTGAAAGGAAACGTATACAATAACATACAAAACTGCGTATAGGAAATAATCACCGCGGTGGTTTCGTAGACATCCAATCTTTTAAACTGAATTTATTATCTTTTTATTGAAAAGTCGGATATATTATGTTCTTTATATTTTAGGTTCGATGGACTTGAAAGATGGCCATGAGGAAGTAAAGGAAACATATGAACTTCACAGTCAGCAACCTCAGATAAGCCATACCGTCTTACATCCAGGACTGTCGAGGCCGCTTCCATCATTAATTCAAAATGGTTCCCATCAAAGGCCTGCGCAGAATTCCCTTCACCCGGGCAAAGAAACAAGGCCGAGTGTTATTGAATCCTCTCAGCCCCACATAATTGAATGTACCTAAATGTATTTGTGCTCAGTAGTAGTTTTAGCTTTGTTAAGTTTTTAATGTTTATTTATTATTAGAATACTTATATGCTGTGTTCCAAAAAGTACGAAACCTTATCTTTATGTTGCCGCAGACTCAGTATTTGTGGAAACGAATATTATCTTCCGGAAAAGTTGTAGGTTGGAGTTAAGATGATTTTGGTTTCCTAATTTTTCGATTTTGTGGAAACATTTAACTTTTCTGTATTGGGGCGTAGCGCAGTACTGATAAAAATTGTGTCTAATAATTTTTCTAAAGATACTCATTACAGTTGTTGAGATAATTTAATTTATGTAGTATTTATTGTTAGTTATTTAATCAAAGTATTTTATGGAATTACCCGAATTTTGAATTTAGACTGATTATGGAAAAGCAATATAATACCCATGACTTGCACTACATTATGTAACCAAATAATTATTTTTGTTGGCATTTGAATGTTTTAGAACGACTAGTGGCATTTGATGTTAAGTTCATTGTTAAGGGAGATTTTATATTGAATGTGTTCTAAAGTTTATACAATTCATACATACATACCTATGTGTACTGTTTCATTCAATTTTAACTACGCGTAAAAATATAAATACTTACGTTGTTTAACGCGTAGTTAGATCGATAATTTACTTACATTAGAAAGTAGTCAAATAAGTATAAACCAAATAAGATCATCATCTTCACATAATGCTACTATTTATACATGTAAATCAGTGTATGTAACTATAAAAACTAAATGGTGCTTGTGACTTAGTTATTTTAAGTGTGTGTGTGAAAATCCTGAAGCTTAAAGCAGTGGAAACTTGTTTTTTCTGCTTGCACTAAAGAAATCAGTATTAATAATTTGGTTCAAATCATAAACACTGTACATCATTGATCATATTTTTTTGTAAAAACATATTTTTGTATGTTTAATGTCTGTATATAATTATTTCTGTTTAGGTACCTACTTGAAAAATTGTTGTAAATTTGTATAAATTGTGTAAATTTATTAATTTATAGCAAAAACTTGCCCTTTGTACATAAAAAATTATTTATTCAGAGTATATTTTGTTGCGTTTTCAACTCTAATAGCAATGATTCATTTTTACACTGAACCAGTTATCTATGAAAATATTTTGTTACAGTATGTTATTTACAGTAAACTACAATAGTATAATACAGTTATTAATAAATGCAGTATGTACTGTGTACAATATTTCTTGTTCAGTTTCTTAATCAATTGTACTTTGTAAGATATTTATTTTCTAATTTAAAAGCTACCTTTGTCTCAATCGATTTTTTTAAATTTTAGTTTTATAAATAGCGGATTGCACATAATTCGCAAAGCACTTATCTGAGAAGTAAGGTGGGTACCTCTCTTTCTTAATTACAAAGGTATGGTTTTATAATACTTCTTTCACTCCATAACGTAGGTCGTACATATTAGTGATAGAAATTTCGCTATTTTTTTCGTCCTAAACAGTTTTTTATTTTACCTTTCACATTATAAAACTCAAAGTATTTTGGTATATCTCATGCATGTAAAAATGTTCATATGACTATTAAAAGTATAAAATTTAAAGTGTGTCTTCTTTAATATTGCATACTACAATTTAGCCGTAATGTTAGTCACCAATCTTCCTCCCACATATGTATATGACAGTATTTTTAAAATATTCAAAAGGTGCGAACAAATTAAGACTTCTTTAATGTGTAATTGATTGAAGAGCAGTTCAAAGACCATAGCACCTAGGCCTCCTTGAGCCCCTTGTCCTTCCCCAGTGGAGAAACATTTTGCCTAGGCTTCCAATCATCCTAATTTTGCAATGAAGTTATAAAGGAGCACTCTTTCACATTAGCCATGGAAAGCCAACCGCTACCTCAAAATGGAATCTCTGGTTGATCAGACGGCAGGACATTCACAGAGGACATGATCGACCTCAGGCATATCTTGTTTACATCCTTTACATATGCGTGTGACACTTTGACTTATATGTGGAGGTGTTTTATTTGCCGGCAGTATCCAGTTAGGACTCGTACTGGAAGTCGCAGGTTTCGTCTAGTCATTACTGGATATATCTTCGCCCAGAAGAGTTCTGGCCAGCTGGCAGCTACTTGTTTCAGCCTATTATTTCATAAATTTCGAATGGGTATTTTTCGTGATCATTTGCAGTATCGCTGCAGTTCGTAATGTACTATAAGGACCAGGCCCAAAAATAAGAAGGCTCGCTACCTTTTTCACCAATTTATCAGCTTCTTTATTGCCATAGCATTGGAAGTGTCCTTTAACCCAATATAGGAATATACCCCATACTAATTCTTAGGTTATTTTGTAATTTTCAGAGCAAGCAGTACCATCTGTGTGGATTATGTTTGTTTTCCTGTTTGGTTGTTTGTTTACCAGCAATTTCTCCCGCGGCTATAGTCGTGTCTACAAATGCTATTTGTAACTAATACACTGGTATTCTTATCGAGAGTCCACTTACATTCAAATTGCAGTTATCCAGATTCCAGTTACATTCAAATTGCAGTTATCCAGATTCCAGTTATCCGTCGATATATATATATATATATATATATATATATATATATATATATATATATATATATATATATATATATATATATATTTATATATATATATATATATATATATATATATATATATGTCTATATATATATATATATATGTCTATATATATATATATATATATATATATATATATATATATATATATATATATATATATATATATATATATATATATATATGTCTATATATATATATATATATATATATATATATATATATATATATATATATATATATATATATATATATATATATATATATATATATATATATATATATATATATATATATGTCTATATATATATATATATATATATATATATATATATATATATATATATATATATATATATATATATATATATATATATATATATATATATATATATATATGTCTATATATATATATATATATATATATATATATATATATATATATATATATATATATATATATATATATATATATATATATGTCTATATATTGTTGTCTATATATATATATATATATATATATATATATATATATATATATATATATATATATATATATATATATATGTATGTCTATATATATATATATATAAACTGCTGTTCAAAATTATCGCACCACGTTAATATTTGCTAAAACTTGAGGTCTCATAACTTTTTTACTTTTAGTCCAATTTTGATATTTTTTTTAGAATACTGTAGATAAAACGACTAATTTCAACTTGCATATCCAGTCTTTTGTTAACTGAGGACGGTTTAGGTATTATACAGGGCTAACTAAAAGGTTGTTATATAACCCTAATTTTAAAACACTCTGTGGAATAATTTCGTAACCAAATTCTTTAAAAATACCAATTTTTGTTAAGAACCATTCCTTTTCTACATTATATATATATTTTCTACATTATATATATATATATATATATATATATATATATATATATATATATATATATATATATATATATATATATATGTATATATATATATATATATATATATATATATATATATATATATATATATATATATATATATATACATATATATATATATATATATATATATATATATATATACATATATACATATATATATATATATATATATATATATATATATATATATATATATATATATATATATATATATATATATATATACATGTGCCGCTTCCGGTTATACCGGAAGTCGACAACAACTTCCTTATTTTAAATAAGGTTACTATTTACTACTCGTTATTTTAAGGTAATTTTCAATACTATTCCCTATCCCTAAAACCAATACTTTTTGAGATATTTCGATTTTAATAAAATCTTATGCGAAAACCACCCGTATATTAGAAGTTAATAACTTTCGCTATGGTAACTTTCAAGAAACAATTTTTGTTCCACATTTTAAAAAGACATGGAGCTTAAATATGTATTGTATGTATAAACTACAAATGCTCCAAAATACACAGGGTGTCCAATAACTGATATCAAATTTTGACTTCTTCGACCTTCAATAAGTGTCTTATTTTAAATGGGACGTACTGTATTTAATGATCCAATTCGCTTCCTGTTTTGATTATCTTTCGATCCATATATGTAGTTTGCTATAGCTAAATTGGACGGTTCTTAAGTTATTTAGACATATTTAAAAATATTGTTGAATTAAAATTAACATGAAGTGACACGAGTGCAGTGTGCCATGGATAACAATTATAGTTCAAAATAATAGTTTCAGAAAAAAAGTTCACATTCAAGTTGAAAACTTTAATAAAAGATAGAAAATTATTACTGATCAGAAAATTAACAAACCTATTAAAAGTTAATTACCCATAATATCCTCGAAGAATATTACAATATGAGTACCAAAAGAGAGACACATCTAAACTGACAACTGCTCGAAATGTTGTCCATTAACGCTCAAACATTTTAATATTCGGGTCATAACACCACTATCTTCAAACATATTGTCTAGTATGTCTGATACTTCTCGTGTAGAGTGAGCAGGAGCTCTGTCGTGTTGATACCAACAACTTCCAAATTCTAATAGTGGTAAATTATCCAGAAAATCGGTAACTATTGTTCTTAGTAACTCCATATATTATAACGCTGAGAAGTTAAGGTTCCATCATAAATATGGTAATAAAACATATTGTCTTTTAATAGGCAAAACACATTAAAACTAAATTTGTCCTAGAATCCGCTTTCCCTTATAGCGTGAGGGTTTCGATTTGCCCAAATATGACAGTTATGTCTATTAAATATTCCTTCACGAGAATACGACTCGTCAGTCCAGATATTTTTTTTTAAGAAAAAGTCATCTTCTTGAATGTGAGTTAATATCATTTCATAAAATTGAACTCTATTACCAGCATCTTCTGGATGTAGGGCTTGCACTTTAGTAAACTTATATTTATGAATTTTGTGCTTCCACAAGAATCTTTCTATAGAGGAATAAGAAATACCTATGTCATATACTGCATTGTAAATAGAAGCTCGTTGATATGCTTCGAAATAACCCAGGACAGTTATTTCGTTATTTTCATTACCAGTGACCTAGGATTAATTTTGGTTGCTTTAAAAGTACCTAATTCTTCTAAACTTCTTTACGTTCATTGGCAGTGGCAGATTAGGATTTAATTCGTTAAACCTTCTGCACGTTCTGCTAATAATCCTGTTACATTCTCCATGGATAAAAAATAAGTTGAAATAATCTGCATTGGAGTAATGATTTTGCATATTAACTGACCACTAACAACAATAATACGTTGACACTTACAGAATAATTTAGAATGACAAGACGAACATAATTTTTTGTTTTCCTTGGCACACTGCACTCGATGTTAATTTTAATTCAACAATATTTTTAAATATCTCTAACTAACTCAAGAACCGTCCAATTTAGCTATAGCAAACTACATATGGGTCGAAAGGTAATCAAAAAAGGAAGCGAATTAGATTATAAAATGTAGTATGTCCTATTTAAAATAAGACACTTATTGAAGGTCGAAGTAGTCAAAGTTTGACATCAGTTATTGGACACCATGTGTATTTTGAAGCATTTGTACTTTATACATACATAAGCTCCATGTCTTTTTAGTATGTGGAACAAAAATTGGTTCTTGAAAGTCAACGTAGCGAAAGTTATTAATTTCTAATGTACGGGTTGTTTTCGCATAAGATTTTATTAAAATCGAAATATCTCAAAAACTATTGGTTTTAGGGATAGGGAATAGTATTGAAAGTTACCTTAAAATAACGAGTAGGATCTGGCATAAAAAATATAGCATGCAATTTAAAATAAGGAAGTTGTTGTCCACTTCCGGTATAACCGGAAGTGGCAAAATCGTAGCAATATTTTCATTGAATAGAACACCCCTGAAAACCCCATTGTGCAAATTTTCAGTTCCAAAATATATGTGGAAGATACATTTACCAGTCCTTTATCTGGACATACACACGGAAAAGAACAACTTGTAAGTTGTACGTTCTTTCACCTTCATTGAGGATCTTCAGAGTGGTGCACGACTTGTTTCATTGATTATTTATACTTGAATTTAAAATATTAATACTCCAACATTTGCAGTGACGTTTTATGACATCAGTTTTTGACGGAACTCAAAAAGTGATGCCGGTTGGTTAAAAAAACGGATTTTTTTGTTTCTGTTGAATAGTTTCTTTAATTTTTTATCGATTCTAGTTATTAAAAAACTAAATTATAAACAAAAGACCAATTTATAAGTTATATTATAATCATAATTAATTTTTTTTAATATTGTTGGTGACGCTAGTCACCAAACTTAGTGCTCCTTTGTTATCGCTGGAAATTCTTTTGTTGATAAAATAACAGAAATACTAAAAGTATAATAAAGTAGAGATTTGTGAATATTTTAGGACGTCAAACACTAAAATCGACGGTGAGGTTTCGTAGATATACTTCATAACATAAAACCGTTTTATCATAGCTTCGCTGTCAAAAATAACCGGAGAGAAGTAGCGAATCTACCAAAGGAATTAAACTTTGGTAGATTCGCTACTTGATATATATATATATATATATATATATATATATATATATATATATATATATATATATATATATATATATATATATATATATATATATATATATATATATTGAAATAAAATTATTACGACCCTCAAATAATCAAAATTAACAACTATGGAACAAATTGTTAATATAAAGATGATTTTTCTTATATAGCAAACATATAGAATACATGATATAACATTCAATTGTACAGAATATTATTATATTGCCAAACTATAACAAGATGCACCAACGAAGAGATATCATTTTCTTTGCTGTATGCACAGTAAATAATAAAATAATATATATATATATATATATATATATATATATATATATATATATATATATATATATATATATATATATATATATATATATATATATATATCTGTTGGCCTGATTCGGAGTGATACTGGTACATATGAACTAATAAGTCAATATTACTTACTGATAATAAAAGGTACTAAAGGTAGTGAGACAGTAGTTAGTAGAGTTTAAACTTTGGGAAAAAAATTGATACATAAATTGCATCTCAAATTATAAAAGAAGCTTCAATGTATTCATAAGCTTGAAGGGTAGTAAAATAATATCCTAAAATTACAGTCAAAATTAAGCCTTGTATAGTTTGATAGTAATTATTTTCTATTATTCTATGATGGGCTCATGTAACTGTTAATCCTGAAGTTAATAAAATTAGGGTATTTAGTAGGTAAAGGAATTTCAATTGGATTAAAGGTTTGAATATTTTTAGGGGTCAAATTATACCAATTTCAATTCTTGGGGAAACAGAATTATGAAAAAATCCTCAAAAAAATGAAATAAAAAATATAATTTCAGATGTAATAAAAGTATTATTCCCCAACGTAAACCTATAGTAACTTGATGTGTATGCCTTGAAAGGTTCTTTTATAGACACTATAAAAGTATAATAACAACATGGTAAAATATACAAATTTTAAATATAAAACACAATATAACCAGATAGAGACATTATATACAGTAAATGTAATTATAATAAAATACAGAATAATTACTATAACCATTAACAGCTAATGTCAAACCAAAAACATACTAGATGACAGCAGCAAGTCCTCAAAAAAATGACATAAAAAATATAATTTCAGATGTAATAAAAAGTATTATTCCCCAACGTAAACCTATAGTAACTTGATGTGTATGCCTTGAAAGGTTCTTTTATAGACACTATAAAAGTATAATAACAACA
The DNA here is from genome assembly GCA_964058915.1 of Tetropium fuscum. Lineage (NCBI taxonomy): Eukaryota > Metazoa > Arthropoda > Insecta > Coleoptera > Cerambycidae > Tetropium > Tetropium fuscum. Next base: position 6,831 of record CAXKVY010011246.1, on the reverse strand, counting down.
TGGTAAAATATACAAATTTAAAATATAAAACACAATATAACCAGATAGAGACATATATACAGTAAATGTAATTATAATAAAATACAGAATAATTACTGTTAACCATTAACAGCTAATGTCAAACCAAAAACATACTAGATGACAGCAGCAAGTCCTCAAAAAAATGAAATAAAAAATATAATTTCAGATGTAATAAAAAGTATTATTCCCCAACGTAAACCTATAGTAACTTGATGTGTATGCCTTGAAAGGTTCTATTATAGACACTATAAAAATATAATAACAACATGGTAAAATATACAAATTTTAAATATAAAACACAATATAACCATATAGAGACATACATACAGTAAATGTAATTATAATAAAATACAGAATAATTACTATAACCATTAACAGCTAATGTCAAACCAAAAACATACTAGATGACAGCAGCAAGTCAACCTGAAATTGAAAATTAAATAAGCAATAAATAATTCAGAGAATACAAACAGGTGTTAAAATTATTAAAATATATATATATGTAAAGAATATTTATATTTATAATAGGATATGTAGTGGCGTCGTAATATAGTGTCGTGATTAAATAATAACAATAATAGTAAATATTCAAGTGCCAAACTACTTGGTACCTACATATGAAAAACTTTACAATATAACATGTACACAGGTAGACAACAAAGAGTCCTATTGAAAAACAATTTATTGATTAGCAGAAAGAAAACCATGAAGTATAGTGGATAGTGAAATTTAGTCGCGAACATTTTATTTAATATTATTAGTTAAAATCGGGTAAATTTAAATTTAATTACTCACAAGAGGTCAAGAAGAAATAGTTTATACCTGGGTATACACTACCGCTGGACCTGGGTCCAGCATCCATGAAATCATCTTCATGGGATGGGAAAATGCTACAAAATACCAAAACTACGTAAACAAAGGTACTTTTCTAATTTAATAAAGCTAGCTTATAAATAAAATAAGCTAGCTAAAAATAAAACGAATTCGTAAAATTTGAAATATAAGAAACATTCAACATATGATTATAATTACTATATAAAAATTAATGCAAATATGAGGTCCATATATAAACTAAATCCATAATATTGGTTTTATGCGTCACATGCGTGAGCCTTTATGCGTGAGCATTTATGCGTGAGCCTTTCTTTTCCGCCATTTGTAAATCTAATAGCAATTACCTTTTACCTTTGAGAAGTTGTATAGAAAACCAGTAAAACAGCCATGTGTAATGAGGGTTACCTATACCATTAATCCTTACACCCTTACACACAAATAGCAGCGCGTAGTAAGTTTTGCATACAATCGGATTACATTGGTATTATGTATTAAAATTAAATAAAACACATATCTAGGTGTTTTAAATTAAATATTTCTTGCTTATTAATCCTTATAATAACAATATCTTTTTGTATAAAGATAAAACGTATTTCCAAGGTTGATATGTGGAATATACTTTCTTATTTCTCATTATAAAATTACTGTTATTCTCATAATCTTTCAGGATTATTCCTATTTTTTGGTATATAAACTACTGTGCTTTTAATATTATTTCATAAAACTATCTAATTCTGCGTTTCTTAATATTATAATAAATTTGTATATCTTTACGTCTGGTTTGAATGTGTGTACCGGGTACTGCAACAACAACGTCCAGATTGGACTCCAGAGATAAGAGGTCATGCTACATATGGATATGGTAATGAGTTTAGCCGAGGTAAGATATGAGCATAAGGTTTAATAGACATATAGGTACCATATCAATAGATTTAGACGTTCAACAAGTCAACAAATAAACAAAATTTCTATAAAATAACTTAGGCTTAGCGTAAAAAAAATAATTTTTCTAAATCAATTACAAATAAAAAATACAATAAACCAGTTACGAAAAGTAAAATATTACGCAACTGTAAAGTTCGTTATATAGTAGGTTATGTAGACCTGACAAGCTATGAAAGTGACGAGCTGTCCACACCGTTACAACCTACTGAATTAATTTTAAACGTATAAAATTCATAGTTTTCTAAAGAAAAAAATCTAGTAGTTTTTCTAGTAGAAAAAAATTTTGTATGAAACAGGTTCGGAAACACTATTTTGTATAACTTTTAATAGTACTTTTCCCAACTGGTTACATACATAGCTATTCACTAACGATGTCCGGCAATACACTAATGTGTTACTGGCACTGGAGATTTCATAAGCGTCAGTGTTTAAAAATTTATTGTATAGGTACACATCTAAACACGTCTTAGATACATCATCCCAATCACAACGTGCTGTAATCAAACATTCATTATCTAGGTATATAAAATTAGAAAAATAAGAAATATAATCAATGTATACTATACCAATAAATGGCGAAGGTGCGGGTTATCAATATAAATTTCTGTAATATGCACATTTTTTCTAACATTTTTAGTTTTAATGAAAATGATGATTAACATTCAAAACTATTATTATTATATAACGTACCATTACTGAATGATTAAGCGTAAGTGCTGCCATCCATGAGACAGTAGCCGTATTTCATCTCTAGCTAGGCAACCGTCAAACCACCTTTAAATCAAAATGGCGGATTTATGGGCCACAGTCGCACAGTAATAATAAAGTCAGTGTAAGTTACAGTGGTTAGTGAACTGGTATAGATACTACCTACTAGATGGTGACACTAACTGCTTGCTATACGCCGTGTAGCGCTGTCTTTTAACTGGTTAGTGCCGCAGTGAAGTGGCTAGTTTTTTATATGGAGGGCAGTACAGAATTCCGTTACAGATAATTATGTACACTTCTGACAACTACTACACTCTTCAGTCGTTGTGGCATTCGTAAAAAGTGTTCCAATAAATATTTTACGATAGTAAGGCCATGTACTAAGGAATTGAAGACAAAGCCAATACAAGCAGTAGTTGCTCTAGTAGGTAAACAGTATTCCTTCTAGGATCTAGGTACCTACTTACTTATTAGCTTTAAGAATAAACAAGAATGCATAAATATGAGTAGTAGCTAGGCAGTACCTTTACTTACCTTTATTATGTTTGAGTTTATCGGACTCGAAGCTAATGGTTGTAAGCGCATACCTACTTTGTGGCAAGTATTTTGAATACCTACATGGTAATAAAATCTCTAAAGTAATGAAATATGCTTATAAAGTAATAAAGTGAAGAATTCGTCCAAACTTTTATAGAACTAGAACAATACAAAACAGATCCCCAATTCTCAAGTGATTGAACGGAATAACCCACTAAACATGTAACATTATAAAGCATTGCTGCAATGTTACCTACTTGAGGATTAGGTACTTTCATAAAGTCACAAATTCACAATGCATCAATGTAACATAAATATTAAATCAAACATGTATTGACAACTTTGCAGCAATATTATATTTTAAGTTATATGAACAAATTACCAATAAAATAAATCTGCAAATATTACAATTTATTAGTTGCTTTAAACCAATATTTGACAAATTGTAAATTGTTTTTGTACATCTACTCGAATATAACGAGTAATATTTTATAGATCAGAATTGATATTTTATAGCCGCAATGATATATTGAAAACTTCTAATAATATCTATAACTTCAATATTCAATATTTAGGTAAATACAACGCGGAGAAAAGGCGTTAGAGGACATTTCAAATTACCTTACATTCGCAGCTGCAAGTGGCGCAGATTCGGTATCGCGAGTACTCTTCAGGACAAGTGGTGTGGAACACACATGTTCTATTGGTCACCCAGCTGTCCTGTCGGTCGTGGAAGAGGATGTGCGTTTAATAATTTAAGGTTACCTCGCAAAACAAGGTAGTACTATTACTAATTTCAAAGAAAACTTGCCTGGAAAAGAGTTTATAGGGTATATCATTTATCAGCCGCCATAACCTCTCCTCCCATCACCCAGCAACAAATATAAGCCGTTCTAGAGCATCGGTTTCAAGGGAAATTGTAAGGGAGTTTTTTGAAAATGGTGGCGAAAAAATAGAAAATATATCACCCCATAAAATATTTAACTTTGACGAGACAAACTTGATTGACGACCCCGATGCGTGAAAAGTGGTAGTTCTAAGGGGAACTAAAAGAGTCGAACGTGTCATGGAACATTCAAATGTGGAGATATCGTTAATGTTTTGTATACGCGCAAGTGGTCAAATTCTACCGCCATTTGTAGTTTACAAAGCCGAGAGTTTGTACGAAAATTGGTGTGTTGGTGGCCGGCCAGCAACAAGTTTGATGTCAGCAAAACCGGCTGGTTTGACTCCCGCACGTTCGAACAAAGGTTTTGACAAATATTCCTTCCTTACATGTAAAACAAACATGCTGAGGTAAAACTTGCCTTAGGTGATAACCTTGAATCTCACTTTAAACGTAATGTGGTAAGCCTTTGTAATGATAACAACATTTAGTTTACAATAATTCTTACGAACTCAACAGACTTCATGCAACCTTTGCATGTTTCTTTCTAAACGTTCCTTGAAATGTTTTGGAATTATGGAGATATGAAAGTAGAAATAAATGAGCAATTCCAAAAGAGCAATTTCTCGCTCTTCTCTCCCTGTCATGGAAAATTAATTGCTATCAATGGGAGTAGAATGCATGCGCTGGTAACAAAAAATCTAGAAGGGAACCATTCCACATCCAAGTACGATCCAAGCCAAATCCTGAAGGTCATTCCAAATGAAGATTATAGTTATACAACCAACGTTGCGCAAACTCTTGACTTCATAGATTTGTTAAAGGAACAAAGGGAGCAGACAGAAGCAAGAAAGTCAAGAAAGCGTGAGAAAAAATAATCCCCGTATGTGAAATTTTTATCGAACAGTCTGAGCAGCAAAGTCCCGATGAACAGCAATAAGAGGAGCAAACTTCAGAAAAGAGTACATTAGTATCTAAATAACCACAAACAAGGAATAGAAACAAAATACAGATATTTATGATCAACCCAGCATAGGTTCCGGAAGAAGTAAGTACAAACACAGAAGAGGATCCTGAAAACGGCGAAAATATTTGCGACATTTGCAAATATAAATACCATTTCTATGTCCACCCTGACTAGATTCAGTGCATCCAGTGCAAAATTGGATTTGTGGTATATGCAATAAGTGCAGAAAGAAAGTCACATATGTGCGATAGGTGCAATGATGAAGATTAAAATTTCAAACCTAGGTACCGATTTTTCAAGTTTATTTTTAGTCTTTTTAATGTTAGTTTCTGTTTTCTCCTATATTTTTTATGTATTGTATAAAATACACAATAAAAACAATAATTTTGTTGTTTTCGTAATTGAAATAAAAACATTTTTTATATTAATTTTAAGGTGCCGATCTTGAGAGATTGCGTCCAATTTCAATTTGTAGCAGAATTAGTAAATGTACCGAAGTTGCACCAAATTGGCTCCAACTTCGGCACCGCTCCAACTGTTCCACAGTTCGTTTGCTTACAAAATTTTGAGACATAGATTGGAGAACGTGTAGCTGTCGGTCAAAATGTTATAAATCAGGAAAAAAAATCGATTGAAATCACCCAGAACCGAGAGATAAGTAATACCTCTGACAATTCTGACATCTGCCCAAGTTTTATGGTTACGGTATCTGATCTAGTATCCACCTAATCGTAAGTGTATAATGGTTTATTTTGTAAATATATTTGAGGTAATTTAAACATCGTTTTCACGAAATATGTAAAATAATGAGATTTACAAACTATTTTTACTAAAATACTCGTAATATAAAAAAAATATAAAGCGTAATAATTAAAAATAAATAACCTTGTTGTTCTAATAAAATATCAATCAGTTCGCAATTGCAATATAAACGTAGTTATATTATTTTTATTGTGTAGGTAAACTTTTCGACAGGAGTGTACCGTCCTGTTTTTTAAATTAACAGAGGGAAAGTTTTAGGAAAGACATAAAGGCATTGGTCCGCTAAAACAGTTAAAAATAAGGGGAAACTTTTCACCCTCTTTTTACGAACCAATAGCGAATTTGAAAAGAGGGAAATAGTAACCAATGAGCATTTACCCCTGTAGGATGACTCACGCCAAATTATTATTTGATATCGATTTCTGCAAAATCGCGATTATTACGATGGTGATGAGAAGAGGGTGTATAATTGTGATTTTCTTCAGGAAGCCATGCAATGCAATAAAATAAATAATTGGCCGAGAATTTATGTGTACAATAATATCATAAATACCTACCATAAATTGTAGGTACATAATATGTACCTATAAAAAACATTAATTCATACGGATAGTTTATTTCAATAACTGCATTAGGTATTTATATTGGTATAAATTGGTATTTTCTGTATTAATCTTAATCGTCAAATAAATAAAATCATAAAAAAAATATTGTAAACTATAGGCACAGGGTTTTCCCGTATATTTTGACACTTATCTATAGGGTTCATATTAAAAAATAGACAAAAACGGCCAATACAAAAGTTTAAGGAATTTTTGTTAAGCATCAAAATTACATATCAGAATAAATAAACGACTATAGGAGGCGTCGATTTTCATTAAATGGACCGGTATACTTTCAGATTTTTGTAAAGAATGCATTTTACTATTTTTTTTATAATTTGCCAATATTTGATCAAATCGTCTTTAAAATATATGAGAAATAATGTATGACAGAAAATAACAAAACGTAACTTAATATTAAGAAAGAAAGGAACAAAAAATAATATTACTATAATTTCAATTATAAATATAACCTTCTTAAACTAGGAGTTTCCAAATGTTTTTTTGAATGTATGCTTTACTGTATTTAAAATAAAATCAGGATTCTCGCTATTCAAGAGACGACATTC
>CAXKVY010011245.1:0-28799 GCA_964058915.1 Tetropium fuscum | reverse complement strand
CACCCAAAAGATATTCAATAAACGTGGGTATAGTTACATTAATTATGTCTCTACAACTATTAGTACCACAGAAAGCGAAACTATTTAATTATTTATCATATCACACATCAACAAAAGAAAATCCTTCGAGCCGGATTTGAACCAGCGACCTATGGATGTCTGATTTGTTTATTTCCACTACAGTCCACCGCTCTACCAACTGAGCTATCGAAGGTCGTTTTATTGAAGTGATACACATTTTAAGCAAGAAAAAATCAAATAAATTAATAAACAGATTGCGCATGTATTACTTTCACTAGCTTGTCAGAACCGAGAATAAAACCACGTAATTAAATGCAAGTTGTATTTAAATGGGAAAACACTTGTGAACGAATTATACAAATCAAGATCAATAAAAAATACGTGCTATGATGGCGTGCCAAAAACCTAGGCACGCCATCAGTGATAAATAATACAGTGTCAACAATTCCAATGTATAACAGTCCCGACATCGCCAGAATTTGAAGGTGGGTGCACTACAGTTAGTAATACAGTCCGTGGTAATACAAAATTTATGAGGTTTCCACAGTTTCTTCGACACTTACAGGAATACCTACATTTTGTGCATCATCTTCCATTCATCAGAAAATGACTTGTACACGCGTGGATATTGCAGGGAGGTCAGCTGTTCTTAATAAGTCGAATGAAAAATCACACAATTTATTTCAATTTTTTATTCCTAATTTTTTGGTAAAAAATTATTTATTATGTATGTTCTATATACACAGTGAACCCTTTAAAAAGTTATTTAAAAAAATATGAAATAATTATTTTAATTATTAAATTGTGAAAAGAACGAAGTTTTGTCCTTTTTTGTTTTTATAGATAAAATATGAATTTTTCAAAATGGTACGGTAAGTCATTCTTGACAGTATGACAAGATTAAAAAAGCGCCAGGAAAACAAACAAAACAATTTTCGGCAGACAAGAATCGGCAATTTTGTTTGTTTACATGACCGTTGATATCAAAATTTGCCTCGTCGCTAACTAAAATGTTATCAAAACTCTCAAACATTTCCATCATGTGGTTAGCAAAATTTAGCCGTGAAATGTAATCCGTCGCTTTGAATTCTTGGACCAACTGTATTTTAAAAGCATGGAGGTGCAAATCTTTTTTTAAAATGTCGTGTAAAGAGGATCGTTTGACCCTCAGTACCTGACCTCGTTTCCGTACAGATTGTGTTGGATTTTCTGTGACTGACTGCCGTACCCGTTCGATGGTTTCTGCACTTCTTACGACTCGTGGGCGCCCTGTATTGTGTATTTTCACTGTAGATCCAGTAGCTTCAAACATTTTTATCCATTTTCTAATGCTATCGGGGCTTCCACAGTTTCTTCGACACTTACAGGAATACCTACATTTTGTGCATCATCTTCCATTCATCAGAAAATGACTTGTACACGCGTGGATATTGCAGGGAGGTCAGCTGTTCTTAATAAGTCGAATGAAAAATCACACAATTTATTTCAATTTTTTATTCTTAATTTTTTGGTAAAAAATTATTTATTATGTATGTTCTATATACACAGTGAACCCTTTAAAAAGTTATTTAAAAAAATATGAAATAATTATTTTAATTATTAAATTGTGAAAAGAACGAAGTTTTGTCCTTTTTTGTTTTTATAGATAAAATATGAATTTTTCAAACTGGTACGGTAAGTCATTCTTGACAGTATGACAAGATTAAAAAAGCGCCAGGAAAACAAAACGTGATGGTAAAGGGTGAGTCATAAAATTTATATAGAAATAGAGATAATAGTTTGAGATAACTTCTATTACAATAATTACCTATTTAAACGATATATCTAGAATGTAATTAGATACATTATAAGGGCCAAACAAAAGAGCCACCATATGCTATTTTTATGATAAAATTAATTACACACTTTTGGATCCTAAGACAAAAAATCAATAACACAATTCCACAATACTTCATACATCATACAGTAAAGGTAGATACACTGTAAAAACTATTAAAGCAAAAGTAAAACAAGCTGTTAATGGAAAGGTTATTGAAGCAATAATGATCCAGATACTGGTTAAATAAAATAAATCTAAACGTCTAATTTTAGAGTAAAACAATAATGTTGCTATTACATAAAAACTAGACTAAAATACCGAACAATGAAAAAATGCATATTGTATATCCAGTAGGATAAATAAAAGTAACATTCCACAAGTATTAAAAATAAATAATGACTACATGTAGGGACACTGACTGTATAAGTGTGTGATATGATCAAACCTTCATTGAACATATATCTAGACGGCACAATAAATTAGTAGGTAACACATTTGTCTTCTTTACTACTGCAGAATTAATTATAACCATTACTCAAGCAGGGTGGCGTTTGTCATATGATTATTTTATACTAAATTTATTTTTAATTATTAATCATACCACCAATCTATTAAAAAAGTATCCTTCGAGCCGGATTTGAACCAGCGACCTATGGATGTCTGATTTTCTTCATTCCACTACAGTCCACCGCTCTACCAACTGAGCTATCGAAGGTTGTTTCTTTAAGTAATGTATAGTGAATGTACGAAAAAAAGTAGCAATTAATCAAACAGGTTAGAGACATATACTTTCACCATCGTACCGTAGAATTGAAAATAAATCAAACGCCAAATAATTAAACCAAACTTGTATTTAAATAAAAAGACAGTCAATGACGAATTATTTATCAAAATTATTATAAAAAAATTACATCGGTGTTTGACCTAACTAATTTATTTGGTAATCATAGTAATAGTTTTAGTGTACAACTTAGGAAATAATATTATATTTCACAATATATATATATATATATATATATATATATATATATATATATATATATATATATATATATATATATATATATATATATATATATATATATATATATATATATATATATATATATACATATATATATATATATATATATATATATATATATATATATATATATATATATATATATATATATATATTTATATGTATAACAATTATATTGCAGCTATAAACTACGAGAATAATATACATGCCTCAATTTATATCAGCTTAAATACAGATACAAAATCAATACAACTTTATCACAGATGAATTTTGAAGTGACAATCACCATAGAAAAGATAGTTTTTACGGAAAAACATGTAAACACTGACACTGGCGTTAATATCAAGCTTGCCTTACGCATGCTACAATTTAAAATTCCGAGATTAAAGCGAGATTAAAGTCTGAATACAGAGTTTAAAGCCTGAATTTGGAGTTTAAAGTTCGAATTCAGAGAATAGAGCCTGAATTCAGAGATTAAAGGCTGAATTCGGAGTGGAGATTTCTAATGACGGGTTCCATTGTCGGCCTAGACCTAAGCCTAAACTCCGATCCAATGCCACAAACAGCATGAAATATAAAAAAATACTTTGAGTCAGTCACGAAATAATAATAATAATAATGGGTACCGTTATGTTTCAGGTAAGCAAGAAATTAGCAAATAAACGTACTACATATTTCAAAAACAGATTAGCAAACAAGTTGTCAATAATTGTCACATTATCTAATGATACATTTCTTTAATAAATAATGTATGTATATATATATATATATATATATATATATATATATATATATATATATATATATATATATATATATATATATATATAGGGTAAATCGAGGATAGATGGTGCAGAAGGTGAGATGGCGCAGTGGTCTTACTACGCAACCGCGAGAATCACAGCTGAGTGCGGGCGCACCGATACGCCTTAGTTCATACACAACCACGTGCCGTAGCGCCAGTGTTTACCGAATAATGCCGTAATAAGTTATAACTGATACCGGCATTCGATTAGACCAAAAGTTTCTTGTACTCTGTCTTCCATGTGTTACTGAGCACACAGTTTATTAATAATTTCAATCACGTTAGCATTACAGGTAAGTAAAAACATTCAGTTTTCATTACTCAACCTCAAAATTGTCAAACTTCCAAGCGCTTTTTGCTATTCGAGTGCGCCATCTCTCCTTATGGGTTAAGGATAGATGGCTCGCTTATAACTGAGGTGAGATGGCTCATTATTATTATTTTTTTTTCAGGATGCCTACAAGATATAAACGGACAGGGACGTGTTCCCGAGCTAGCTGGACGGAACAACAATTATCAGAAGCCATTAAAGCCGTTAATGAAAATCGTTTAGGGGTAAACGAAGCCGCTAGAGCGTTTGGAGTACCAGCAACAACTTTACGGAGAAGAAAATCAAAAAATAACACAAGGAAAGGTCCCCTCGGACCAAGCTCAACGTTAGGCGATGATGTTGAAGCCAAAATAGTAAAACATATTATAAAGCTTCAGAAAAAGGGATTCGCCCCTACTCGAACCGATGTGCGAGCTATGGCGTTTAAATTAGCCGAACAATTAGGTCTCAAACATCGGTTTAACAAGGAGTCAGGACTTGCAGGTTTTCCATGGCTTCAATTGTTTATGCAAAGAAACCCAACGTTATCAGTACGGAAAGCAGAAGGCGTTTCGATTAATCGAGCCTTGGGTATGAACAGGAAAGACGTTGACGGATATTTTAAGTTGTTAGAACAAATTATTACGGAAAATAGTCTGATAGGAAAACCTGGTCACATCTTCAATATGGACGAGACCGGGTTACAACTCAATAATAAACCAGGACATGTCATAGCAAAGAAAGGTTCTAAGAACATAGCGGGTATCAGTTCCGGGGAAAAGGGAGAAACAATCACAGTGATATCTTGTTGCAATGCTGAGGGCGTATTTATTCCACCCACCTGCGTCATGAAAGGAAAAAATAAAAAGTCTGAGTTTGAAGACGGTATGCCTCCAGGGTCCTTGGTTTATATGTCTCAAAAATCTGCTTACGTCAACAGCGAAATATTTTTTCAATGGCTTAGGGATCAGTTCGTTCCCAGAAAGCCCATAGGAGTAGTGTTGTTATTACTTGATGGTCACGCATCACATTGTAGTAACGTTGAAATGTTAGAATATTGTGTGGAACATAATATTATTTTGCTTTGTTTGCCTAGCCACACGACGCAGTTTTTGCAACCGCTAGATAGGAGTTTCTTTAAATCCCTGAAATTAAACTATTATTCAGCGTGCAATTTATACATTAAGAATAACCCCGGGAGAAAGCTTACTAGGCTACAATTTGGTCAATTGCTTGGTGAAGCGTGGAACAAATCTGCGACTGTTAATAATGCAGCATCAGCATTTAGAGCTACAGGTATCGTGCCATTTAACCCACTTGCTATTCCTGATGATGCATTTTTAACTGAACATGCCAATGTAGATATTCATGAGACTGAAGTACAAAATGAAGCTGCAATGGAAGTCCAAAATGAAGCTGCAATGGAAGTACAAAATGAAGCTGCAATGGAAGAACAAAATGAAGTTGGAATGGAAGAACAACATGAACCTCGGGCTGAATCTCCTAATAAAAAAACTCCTGAGAAGTGTACTCCCGGAAAAATGCTGGACAACATCTCGCCCGTTCCAGTTGTTTCTACTTCCATGAATTCGGTTCGACGAAGAGGTAAACATTTAGCAGAAATTTTAACTGAAAGCCAGACAATTGTAGAGAGAAAAAATAAAGCAACTAAGAAAACACAAAGAGAGAGAAAAAAAGCAGAGACAGTTACGAAGCAACCTAAAGTCATCAAGAAAAAAATCCAAAAAAACATTAACAATAATGACGAAACCTCTTCAGATGATGATCAGGGATCGGTGTCACTGCGTGACTCATCAGATGATATGGACGCTGATGATGAGGCTTGCACTGGTTGTGGGGAAGTCTATTCTCAAACAACAAAATCTGACGACTGGGTACAGTGCTTGCACTGTTCCAAATGGTTTCACGATTCATGCTCTAAATTTGCCAATTTTTGCCATGATTGTGGTATTGTTGTGTGTAAAAAGAAATAATATTTTAGATTACCAGAAAACACCTACCTATAACTCCTATAACCTTATTTCTTCAATTTTTTTTGTTGCGCCATCTCACCTCGGCACTGCAGGTTAGATGGTTTTTGTCACATTTTAAATTTTTTTTTATAATCTCTGTGTTTTGTAGTTTTATAGCTTTTTGTTAGTTAATAATAATTAATAAGTTAATAAAGATGTCCAAAAAAAATAAACCATGAGTTTAGTTTTATATATATAAGAGTTTAGACAAAAATAAAAAATGTGGGCCATCTATCCTCGAATTACCCTATATATATATATATATATATATATATATATATATATATATATATATATATATATATATATATATATATATATATATATATATATATATATATATATATATATATATATATATATATATATATATATATATATATATATATATATATATATATATATATATATATATATATATATATATATATATATATATATATATATATATATATATATATATATATATATATATATATATATATATATATATATATATATATATATATATATATATATATATATATAATATATATATAATATATATATAATATATATATAATATATATATATATATATATATATATATATATATATATATATATATATATATATATATATATATATTAACCCTGCCCGTCGTTTCAAACCGACGACGATTTCTCGAAGCGGAATGAGGCGAAGCAGAAAATATAATCAGTTATATAATATAAATATAATCAGTTATGTCGCTATAATCAGTTGGTCGCTTAAACCGGAGTCGTACTAAACGGATATGTTTTCATAGTACGTCTATATAAAACCTAACTTGAGTTTACATTTTCGTCACTGAAAACGGTTACTTGTTATAAACGCAGTCGTTATATCCGAAATATATATATATATATATATATATATATATATATATATATATATATATATATATATATATATATATATATATATATATATATATATATATATATACTTACTTGTTATAAACGCAGTCGTTATATCCGAAATATATATATATATATATATATATATATATATATATATATATATATATATATATATATATATATATATATATATATATATATATATATATATATATATATATATATATATATTTCGGATATAACGACTGCGTTTATAACAAGTAACCGTTTTCAGTGACGAAAATGTAAACTCAAGTTAGGTTTTATATAGACGTACTATGAAAACATATCCGTTTAGTACGACTCCGGTTTAAGCGACCAACTGATTATAGCGACATAACTGATTATATTTATATTATATAACTGATTATATTTTCTGCTTCGCCTCATTCCGCTTCGAGAAATCGTCGTCGGTTTGAAACGACGGGCAGGGTTAATACCTATGCTCAAACAATACGATACCGCCCCGTGCCCTGCTTATACACCGCATAAAATACACCGTTTATAAGATGGTGAATAAAATTTAATCGTTCGTTGTGTGAGTTATCCGGTTAGTATGACTAAGTGTCGGCGGTCCCTTGAGGGTCGTTATATCCGGGTCGTTATATTATATCTACTATATATATATATATATATATATATATATATATATATATATATATATATATATATATATATATATATATCCTTAACAGTACAATAGTAAATTAACAGCTTAGTAAGTGCACTTTTTATATTTAAAACTAAATATTAGCGTTTACAAATAATACTTATGTTAATAATTATAATACTTAATAATAATATTAATGGGTGTTATAATGGATGCTGAGCCAACTCCGATAAAAGAGTATAAAATAAATACTTGTCAAGATGGTTAAAGTACTGGCTGTAAAGTTACATGCAGTTTGAAATCAACAAGAAAAAAATATCACTAAATAATATTTAATACAATTTTATTCACGATTAATTGCTCTATATTAATTGATTTGTTATATTTATAAACTAACCGTTATATTTACAAACTAACGTTTTCATTATAGCTAGATTGAAGTGGATATTTTACAAACCATCCAATGAAAAAAGCTATTCTAGTTTCTTTGATTATTTCAAGTAAATTAGCCAAGGGATTTGGTTAGTTTATAAACTAACCGCTAATATTCTTAAATATGCTTTTTCTATTAAAATAACGAACGGTTCAGTTAGTTGTATACTATCCAGCTAGTTTACGATCTAGCCAAATTCACGCTTTAGCCGTAAAATATATGTTTTATATTTAAAAAAAATCACTTAACACTATCAACACCGCATACATCTATTACAGCTAGTACATGTCCCAACCATTGCTTATTTTAATATCGAAAAATAGTGTTCAGTCCAAATAAATCTTATTTTGGCACAGCTCGATCTGGTGCTTTTTGGAGTTCAAATGGAACCGTAAATAATCCGCTCTCTTACATTTAAAATCACACAAGTGACAAGCA
Source organism: Tetropium fuscum (assembly GCA_964058915.1). NCBI lineage: Eukaryota > Metazoa > Arthropoda > Insecta > Coleoptera > Cerambycidae > Tetropium > Tetropium fuscum. The sequence goes on along the minus strand of CAXKVY010011245.1, from coordinate 20,386 downwards.
AATGTAGCTTCCTTTCCACATTCGTATTTAAGATGTCTTCTAATGTTTCCTTTAAACTTATAGCTCTTGTAGCATCTAACACAGCTGTATATACCATTGTGTTCCACAAAATCTAAAAATCAAAAATTATAATGACAAAATAAATATAATGCTATATAACCCTTCACCTCTGCTCGAAATGCGTTAATGTTAATATTACGTGTTTTTAAAATAAATAAGGTTAAGTAGAGCAAATACAGGAGATACCAAATAATACTTCGCAATGTGTCTAATTTTTTTTAATAATTCTGTAAATAAATATTACTATTACGTTAATGTCGCGTCGCGCCGTTCGCTTTCACTTGAGGGATATTTAAAAAAATCGTTCGTCTATCAAAGTATCAAAGAAGTTTCTAATTTATTTTTAGCTTGTTTTGACCTTGGATTTACCCATTCAGTCACGAATGCATAATTAAATAGTATATTATGATATTAGTAGAATAAGTGATACTTTACGTGGTAAGCGTGGAAAGATTGTCAATCCAGGCGAGGCACATAAAGTATCTTATTCTCCGAACATCATATACTATTTTTTCTTCAAACGCAATAAATTATATGTAAAATGATATATAAAATAACTAAGAAAAAGATGAATTTTAAATAAATACTGTAAGACTGAAACTTTAACTCATTTCATTGTATATACCTTTACTTATCGTTGCCATGTACTTGCATATATCAAGAGAAATATTTAAAATTTGGCGTAGCGTCGGTTGACAGTGGCTAAGGATTGAAAATGAGTGTAGAAGTGGCTCTAGAATCTCCCGAGGGGGTAGAGGAGGATAGAACGGCTGTAGAAAACTTATTGCCGACGAAATCTGGTGCAGTATATGAAGCTGCCTTTACAAGTTCGAAATGGTGTACGGGAACAAATATAACGCAATACTCTGGGAATGTTTTATTGGCATACCTTTTGGAATTAGCATAAAAATTTATAAGGCTTATGTGTGTTATGTGGCTTATGTGTTAAGTTATAAGCCAAAGAAATCGAGAGTCTTGTTAAGGGAACAGTTTCATACATTTTTGTCTGATGCCTCAGATGAAAAGTATTTGGCGATAAAGGTAAAAAAAAGTGTATACGAGCGGAACTGAAACTGGTCAATGCTAAAGCACAGGACCGTCCGCACTTATCTTGAAATTTCGTAACTCTCGAACTTTCGAAATATCATACTTCATGCGGGAAGTCTAAACTTCCCGCATGTACCCAATGCGTTGCTATTGGCGGCCAAAAATATATCACAGTCTTCTGCCGACTATCACGAAGATATGACAGACCTATTCGAAAATGATTTTCTATACAGCTTCTACCAAACATTCCGCGTAATTAGGTAATTGTATTAGATAATGTGTCTTACCACTCGAGTATATTAAATAAAATACAAATGCACCAGGGGACGTTTTCAAAACCAAAAGAAAAGTCTGAAGTAAAACAACACCTCCAAGATTTTTTTTCAGTAGCTTAGTGGTTTTCATTAGTAGATCAGTTTATTCATTAATTTACTATTAGTTATAACAATTTATAAAAAAATATTATCCTTCGAGCCGGATTTGAACCAGCGACCTATGGATGTCTGATTTGTTTAATTCCACTACAGTCCACCGCTCTACCAACTGAGCTATCGAAGGTTATTTGTTTAATATATAAACATAATACTTGTGAAAAATGTAGCAATTAAGCAAAGATAAATAAGAGAATTATAATCACATATTAGGTGGTTACGTTGACTTTCACTTCTCATTCAGATACGTGAGGCTTGTATGTGAACTCGAATGAAGCGATATTACTTATAATATAGTCAGAGATTATTAATGCAAATTACAGAAAATAACACCTCTTTGATATAATCTTCGGTAATTAAAATGAAATCGGGTTTAAAATGAAAATATCGTAATGAACCTTGATGGATCTTCGCCTATAAAAAAATATTTATTAGAAAATAAATATAATGGTAATTAAAAATGTGAGCAAAATATTACAATTATTTTAAAAACTTCTCTATTTTATCCTCTATTTCTCTATTTATTCTCTATTTAATTTAAATTGCATTTCCATATCCACCATTATGTTTTAGCAGTCACTAAGCAAATCCAAAGACTATCAATCGACAGGAAGTTTGACCGTCATCGATGACGATTATTTACAGATAATCGTCAAGCAATTGAAAGTTGAAAACCGTCGTCCCTCTTATTCATACAATTGGGATCCTTCTCGATTTCAATTGCTTCGCTGACTGTTCAGGTTTTTAGGGAGTAATGGAGTAGATAGGTGTTAGGTATTTGCTTTGTGTTGTCGAAATCTATGTTATGTCCTCTTTGGAGGCGGTGTGGGTTAAGGATCAGGTGGGATCTAATCTTCTATCTGATCTGTCTATCGGATCTGTACGTCGCCGTCGGCGTCGTATTGACAATTTGATCCTTTCAATATTGTTTATATTATTTTTCTTAGACTTCAGAATAAAATTCCGTATTTTAAGGAAAAAGTAATGTTTATTTTGATCATCCCCGCCATAAATCGCGGTTAGTAAAAAATCACATAATTTTAAATAATATTTATTAAACAATAACCAATAACATACATAAAATATTAAATGTTAAATGATAAATATTTAGCATAATTTTTTTAACAGAAATTAACATAAATCCCATAGGTATGGGATAGCTCTAGTGGTTACATAAGAATACATAAATACTTCAAATAAGACTATAATGATATATAAATACATTTTTAATGAAATACATAATAATCAATTACACAACTACGAAGGCACATACCTAATAAATCAAAGCTGAAATTGCCTTTTGTTTGTACATTGCGTTTTAATGATTTTCGGCATTCTTGATATCATAAATAATGTCACATTATGTTGTCAAAATAAATGTTTATATTGTTGTGAGAACTAAAACAAGTGGACAGAGAATAAGCGAAACTACAAAAATGCTGGTCATATTATATGAATATTTTTTCGGAATAGTAAGACTAAAGTTAACGAATGTTTACAGATACCCGATGTCAGCGGATCACCTGTTGTTCGGTATTATATTATTTAATGTTCGGTATTATATTATTTAAATGTTCTTTTAAGATATTAAACATAATTATGTCACTTAAAATCAGTCAATAAAATTTAGCCAATTTAGTCAATTGGAGTTAATATTCAACATATTTAAGAATATAACGTGAATCCATTTTTTTATTTTTAATTATTAAATAAAGTACTAAATTTTTTAAAACAGTTATTATCCATATTATCAATTACTGAGATTGTCGCTAATAACACTATCAGATGAAAAATACTTTTTACATATTTTCGAAACAAAAATGTCTAACAAACAAGAGCAGTAGGTAGGTACATTTTCATATTAATTTTGCCTATCAAATAAGGAAAAGAAAAAATTAATATTAAACATTTCTAAAAACAAGGTTTTATTTAAATACTCTAAAATTTTAGCTTTTATTTAAATGCTCTTCATTTTAGAGCACTTAAATAAAAGCTTGTTTTTAAAAAGGTTTTTACTATTAATTTATTTTTTATTTTTTAGTTATCGCTGGACATGTTTCTAAGTCTGTTTATTTCATTTAATGCGTCATGGTGGTTTGCCTATTAATTTAGTACATACAGTCTAGTTCTTTCATAAGGAGACCTTGTAGTGATTGAACTCTAGTTAACTCTACTTATTTCAGCTTGAAGCTGAAGCTTACTTGTGCCTAACAAAACACAGCTCCGGGTTTGATTTTGGAGTTTTCCTTCTCCTAGACTGGTTGCAAACCAATGCTATTGACGCCTATCTCGCCAAGTTATACAAGTCATAGTATGGCGCCAACCAAGGCGTACTTTTAAAATTCAGTTGCAAGATTTGACCCGAACAATTCGACCCCAATCCTAATCGAGGACTCCAAAAACCCCGGGATAACAATTTCAGACGGATTGGAGCGCCTAAGTTTTTGATCGCCATCTTAGATCCGCCATATTGAAAAAAATTTATCGCCTGCAGTTGACGCCTTGTCGGTGCCTATAAAATTTGTTCGGGCACCACCAAACTGTCTCTATCTTTTGCCGAGTTATAACTCTTTAAAATTGGTACAACGGCCATCTTGTTTTCCGCCATTTTCCTGCCAGCACTACGCGGTTTTTTCCTCTTTAATAACCCATTGACCGATTACTGCAATAAAAACCTTAGTTCCTTTCTATATGACGTAATAAATGACTTAATATATACCACGTGAATGTCAAAATATGAAATTTGGAGCATACTAGGTACATTTAAGCAGTTTGCCACGAAGAGTATCGTATTATTATTATGTCCAAAGAATTTCAATTATTTCCTGAATGTAAAATTTGAAAACAATCGGTGGACAACATAGTCCAGTTAACCAGTTGGTTAAGGCAGAGTATAACAAAAAAAATATTTATATATTTTTTTAATGTACTTCGTTATGCTCACCCTATATGTTTCATTATTTGCACAATTAATATAATTTTTAAAGTATGTAAAAAGAAAACTAAACTTGGAAAATTAAATAGAAATTGCACAAGATTGAAATTGACATATAATTCGAAATCCAAATGTTATCAAATACGGACGGAATAAGAAACAAGTTGTACGAAGCAATCATAATCATAATCAATTAATGCAACAAATAATTTTAAAATATGACGTATGAAACGGTATTATACCGGCATTATTTAATCTCGCAAACATCTGGTACTTGTGAACAATAAATTGATATCCGCATATGGTATGGTATTTGCATATTTTCTTTTATCCATTTAAACATTATTTTGGAAATGGTACTGATTAAGCATGAGCCACGATTGCACTAAAACTCCCAGATTAATGGAAAAAATGCAGATCAATTTTTACATTAGTACGCCTGCTTTCCATTATTTGTCCAGCAAGCTCTTAATTTTTATAATAATATCGATCTATGATTAACAAAATATCGAAGAATTGTGAATTACCAAATCATATACATCGTAAAAGAATTTTAATAATACCTACCTACCTAGCAGATAAGAGGGAATTTCACATTAGTGTAGTCAAATTACCGGACTAAGGCACAACCTGAAGAAATTAAATACAAACATCTCTCAGCGGGAATGTACGGGAAGTATGCCTCAAATTTATTTACGCCATTTTATTTTTTTAAATTAATGCACGTAATGAAAAACCCTTTTGATAGCCTTGTTCCAGTTGTTTTTATAAGTACCTAGTAATAAATTGTCAACTTAACCTAATCCAAAATTGTAAATTTATGACTGTTAAGAAAAAAATAATATTGCAAAGTACAGTTGAATAAGGGCGTCATAGCCTCAAATAAAACCTATCGCCTTTTATTCTGGAATTTATGTACCACCACCAAATCTGGCAGTGCCGGTTCAGTAAAACCCCAGAAGAAATAAGGGAATGTTTAAAATTTTCTCCATATCCGTTGTCTCTGTTTAATCATGGTGATTTGAGAAAAGGAGCGGGTTCTGGAATAGCTGAGCGTTTTTTGTTTTGAAAAAAATCAGCTGCATACGTTTTTTTTGGAAGAATGGTAGAAAAATGACGGAATTCCGCTTACATCAAAAAATATTTGCCATTTGGAAATTTTTGCAAATTTAAAAAACTAAATTTAAGGGATGAGCTAAACAAAGAACAAACACTACAATTTTGATTTATACTGATATCGTTCCAAAGCAAAGTGGACGAGGTTAAAAATGTTTCAGATGTACGATTTGCACTAACATAAAAAAATTCATAAAATCGTATTCCACTAATTTTGCACTAAAATTGACATAATTCTAAGAATAATAGAGCTTTGTGATTTTTGCAGAATGCCAGTCTAGAAAATACGGCTTAAATTGTTTCGCAGTCATTTTGTATATCTATGCTCCTTATTACATAAAATTTTAATAATTATTTAAAATTTCCGCGATTTAAGGAAGTAATCATGGCTACGAAAAGCCAACTGCTGCTTTCCGAAATACAAAAGAGCGTCAATTGGTAACTCTATAAATTGATGATTTACGTTTTAATTAAATTTTATAATGTACCAAGTTGCACCGATCAAAAATATCAAAGAGAAAATTGATAAGCTAAGTTACACTTTATAAAATCGAATAAAATATCGTCAAGGTCTATATGCAAACTCCAATTTGGCGTCGTTTTCGCCAACAAAAGACGCTGCTGAACAACACATTTTTAGAGTCTATTTATCAGGTGTGGTATCTAATTATAAGGATTAACTTAGTCAAAAAAATAAAGTTGTATATTTTAGATAAAAGAATGCGCTTGAAATAAGTTGGATCCTTTACTACACGGATGAGGGACTACACCAGATAGAGGGACGCCTTGTTCCGGTATCAGTAACAAAAGAAAGTACTCCCTCTAATATTCTAGAAATGATGTTCTGTAACTTCAAGGAAGGGCCATGTGGCAAAGCATGCTTTTGCAAAAAGTAGGACTAAGATACTCCTCCAAGTGTGATAAATGCGTAGGGTTTGCTTGTTGCAATTCCGATATAGGAAGACGATGTTTTGTTAATTTGAATACACTTTTTCACAAAATTCGATAATGAAATACTCAACGTATCTCAATTTTACGTAACACTGATCTCTTGACATTTCTTCATAAACCTCATGCTTTTCGAGATATTTACAAGAAAATGACAAAGATAAAATGGCAGACGTTTTTTCGCATCTTGTTTAGGACTTGAGAAACTGTTGTTTAGGACTTTATTCTTCGTACATTATCGTTGAGAAATACTTATCATTATCATTAAATATCATTTTTTCAACCTTAACTGTCAACTTGCATGCACTAATTATTCTTGTTAATATTCAACCTGATTTCATTACTCTATTTTTATTCCTTATTTATCTACTTATTAACATTTATAACTATTAACTAATACAAATTAAACATTTATTTGTATCCCTCATCTCCCCTACGATAACTTGTGAACACTTGTTCCTTATTAAATGAATAAAATAACTGCCATTTAACCTAAACAAATGTTAGTGCGTTACTGCACTAATGCTGTCTGTCAATCACCATACCCATCACCAAAATTCCTTTTATGCTCAATCTACATGTTTTCAGGTTTGGCAAAATAAGCAGGAGGACACCAAAGCTCCTCAGATTTTACATTTATTAATTTCTCCTTTTCCAGTATTTCAAAAAGATCGGGCATGTTTTGGACCTTACACCGCTTGAAATTAATATGATTCTTCAGTGCCTGTTTGTGCCAGAACCTCTTGTGGCAGTAGCAGCAAACAAAAGATTTAGTTTTTCCACATTCGTATTTTTGGTGGTTGTACAGAGACGTGTTATATTTGTAGGTTTTGTGACAGTTTGGACATGGAACCAGGGCTTTTTGAGCTAAAAAGTAAAAGAGATTAGTAAAAATTACACTATTACAAATACAGTAGCTTATTTTTTTATCGTATTAAACATTACCAAAGAATCTTTTAAAATGTAGTTTTAAAATTAAGCACGTATTAGAGCCATTATTCTATTAGGCAAAATTTAGTGCCCTTATGGCACGATACGGCAAACGAGCACTAAAATTAATATGGTGAAGGATACATAACTACAACTCAGTTTCAATTAAAAACTAAAATTACATGATACGTAATAAATCCGTAATGCTTACTAATAAATCAATTAAATGTTTGTGTGATATCAATTGTTATAAATATTTCATTGATATCAGGCATTGATAAATATTTCATTGATATCTCATTACTTTTTAGTTCGGTTTTCCTTTATAGCGTGTTTTTTTTAAACTGTAATTTATTTTTTATTTTTTAGTTCGGTTTACTATTATAAAAGCGTGTTCCTTAGCTTTTTTAAACTATATTTTATTTTATCCTGATGAGGACCGATAACAATACAATAATTTGACAACTTTGTCCTAGCCATCGGCTCTTGATAAGGGCGCAAAATTAAAAACAGTTTAATGTGAGGTTTTGAAATGGGTGAAAATCACGTCCAAAGATTCCGTTATAAGATACATACAGGCGAAGCTAATAAAAGCGTGTTCAAAATAAAAATAGACTAAAAATCTAAGTAGCATGTTATAAAGGGTACGAAATGCTTCACTATTGTACTATTTTTTCTTAAACTGACCAATATTTTTTACAAAAATCGATTTTTCAAAATAAACAATTTCAAATAACTAAGTCATTTTTCATATAATGAAACGGAACCAATTACATGAAATTCAAATCACTTTCCTTTCGATTGTTCTATTTGCGGTTTATAAAAACCCCAACATATACTTAATTCTCTTACTTACAAGCTCATTAATATTTTTTTTATAAATCGTAGCATCGCAATCTTATGTATGTATGTATGTATGAATAAATATATTTAACAAGAATATTTATGATAACTGAATAATTAAATGACAGAATAATCCTATTTGTTGAGGAAACAAATTTCGAAATGATATACATCTGGTCTCGATTCGAGAAATGTATAATCCCAATTTGGCTCCTAAATACTTACATAACAAATATTTTCAGACGAATATGTATAATAGTTTTATAAACATTTAAACAGTGTAATATTATTATATTGCCTCAATAAAACAATGATATTTCACATATTTATATTAATAACCATTCAAACATAAATAATTTGCATTATTAGATTAATAAGTATCATTCAATAATTTGACATTGTTAATAATGTCAAATCATAATTTTTATAAAATAATCTTAACAATCATTCCTATATTAATCCAAGCTTACGCGTCCGTGCGCTTGTGTTTGCTACAATGTTCTTCATGCTGGATTAGCTGCTGTTTGGCCCAGAAGGACTTCTTGCACAGTGGGCACACGTGTTGCTTAAATTTTCCACAATTGAAGTTGCTGTGAGTACTAAGGGACTGCTTACTCTTAAAACTCTTACCACATTTGCAAAGATACTGCGATTTACGGCCACTTGCTGCTCTCTTTCTCCTGGGATGTATTTCATTTATCGAGGAATATTCGTCTGATTTATTCGTAAGTTCTACTTTTATTGGGGGCTGAAAACATTGCAGAGGTGGTTCGTGTTTCAATATGTCCATGATATTGGACAATTCCCCTCCAGGTGTGTTTGCTAAATAACAGAATTAATATTATTAGCATTGCCAATAAAGATGCGAGTTGATAATATTATGATATTTTATAGTACACTCAGATTATACATTGAGCGATGCATCGAATTAGGTATTTTTGGTTTTTTGACATGTTGTTTATGATGGCAAGGCAATGTTAAATCCATGTTTTCTACTTCGGCAGATGACCGGGCCATTGTCAAAAATCAAGAATATCCCGGTTTGTTTGACCCTTTTTCAGTTTTTGTCGATTTTGACCCGGAGGGACAAGTTTTTCATCAGAGACAGTTCATAATCATTTTTGAATTATATTAAATTATATTGAATTGTATAAATACAATAATATGAGACCTGAACGGTTATTGTAGGTCCAATAGTTTCGGAAATACAGCTTTTCAAAATTTGGCCAATTTCTACCAAAATTTCATTATTTTCAGTATCATTCAAGTTTCTGAATGTCTAGTATATTGTTGGAAAACCCTCTCCCACCATCTCAATAGACTCTCACTCTGACACTTCCTCCTCAACCATTTGAGCAAAAAAATGAGATATTTGTATTTTTATTTACAGCACGCCTGTAAATTATCTGAAAATCTGACCTCAATTTTGAGTATGTGTTTATTTTAATAAAATGTTGCCCTCTTTGATGGAGCTGGTTGGTCAGACGTCGTCTTCGAAGATGTCAGGAGGGTTTTCAAGAATATCCGAGACGGGCTAGGACGGGATGAACTAAACGAAGAATTGTGTATTTCTTCGTTTAGTTCATCTTCGTCTGGCAGGTTAGCTCTGGATGAGTAATCCAAGCTTAATGCGAGCTCAGGGACGTTGCCACATGAGATTCCCTCGCAGTTGATGCAAACTACGGAGCACTTTAGTCCAGCCTTACTGCAGCTGCAGACACTGCTGCAGCCTTTTTTGCAGCCGCAGGGATGAGCCCCTAGGAGATGTTGTAGTGCCGCATCAGTCAGTATCATCAGCAATGCAATCTTTAATTATAACCAAGATAAACTTTCTCCATAATAATGACGTTATATCCTTTTGCTGCGTTTTTTCTCCTCTCGGCCTCGATTAACTGTTCTGTAATTATATCTCCCCATAGAAAACAGTTTCCACCCACTGATCCTGTAGGTCTTGCATCATTTGCTGTCGCATCTGTTTCTCCACGGCGAATTGCTGCTGCTATCAACTTGGACTTTTTCCGGCAAGCAGTGTGCACAGAAATCTCGTTCACACGTTTCAACAAACGTGTGAACGTGAAGGATTTGTATCTCTCTCGCCTTTACTGTCACCACTTCACCCTCATTCAAACTCCTGCGATAAATTAAACACAAACTTTCAGAGGTCCCGGACTCCGAAATTCTAAAAAAAATGAGTACCTGTAACTGGCCACACTCGGCGTAGTAGTGAACCTTAGAAACACTTCGAAACTGAATCTGGAAGGGCTTAGGGTGTATGGCGCTCGAAGATTATATAGGGGAAGCACATATGATAAGACTGAGTAATACCTAAAAAAGTTCTGAGCGAATTGGTTTGCATAATTGCCACCTGTTTCTGTTTTTTGTCAAAATGCGGTAGACGGTCCATGTGAAATACCCTTTGAATTTTTTATTATGCAAATTACAATTGAATAGGACATTATCTAGACTTATTCTACCTAACACCTGATTTTGGTCCCAATAAAACCATTATAAACGACAAAAACTTCTGAAAATGACGCCATTTTGCTGAAAATTATATAACGTGAAAAATTGGCGAAATTTTGAAAAGCTGCATCTCCGAAACTAGTGGACCTACAATAATCGGTTCGGTCTTATATTATTGAAAATGTAATATACTTAAAGGACTGGCTAACAGCCAGTCCTTTCGGGTCAAAATCGTTAAAAACTGAAAAAAAGTCAACAGTTTTGACAATGACCCGCGGTCGTCTGCCGAGGTTGAAAACTTGGATTTAACATTTCTTTTTCATCATAAATAACATACCAAGAAAAAGCAAAAATGCCTGATTTTATGCAGCGTTCACCCCGTTCATGTTTAATTTGACTGAATTATTAATAACTCATTTATTATTTACAGTTGATACCAAGCTTACAAAAAAAATGATTCATGCATTTGAATAACCCTCAAAATTTCTGTAAAATATCCAAAAGGGTGCCAGGAATCTAGGCTTTAAATTGAAGGAGACCACTGGAATGTTTCTATATAAGAATTAGATAGACGATATAGTTTTGTATTCATAGAACGTAATACTGGAAAACAGAAACGAAACATCTTCTAGAAATTTGTTCGTCTGAGAATTGCATCTTTCATTATTTCTAAAAATTTTTCATAAAATATCTTCCTACCACACGTAATTTTCCTAATGCATTGAACAAAAAGTACAAAAAAATCATTTTTAAAATATCCTAACAAAAATTCACTTCGTTCAAAGTTCAGGGTACCTGAGGATCTGACAACTCCGTCAACCAGGTCGGGCCATCGTGCAGGTTAATTGTTGAACCCAAAAGGCATGCGATCGAATTGGATCAACCCCCTGTAGAATAATGTAAATGCTGTTTTAAGAGTTAGCTACAGCATTGGTAATATCCTTAAACCAAAAACTAAAAAGGTTTTATCACAGAATTGATTTGGATATGGGATGTATTATTAAGTCATCTTAAGGAATTACGTTTATGATCAAGTTGCCTTATAAAGTTTGTCTTATATACGTAGCATCTTATATACTAATGAGTATAAAATGACATTTAAATTGTTACGTGGGTTGCAATCTGGAGAACTCCTGGAACTCCTGATTTTTTCAGAAAATGGAAAATGTCAGGGTCTTAGTGATTCAAGTAACTAAAAATAAATTATATAAATTTTAATTCAAAACTACAGGTTAGTAAGTACAGTCAACTATGAGCCAACAAAAAATATGTTGGATAAAAATTAAACTCCCTCTATACTGTCGGCAATACAAGTCGTACATATTTTCTTCGAGCACTGCAGACAAATAGGTACCTGACAGATTAAACATTTATATGCTGTTTTTCTGCATATCTGAGTAGGGCACAGACGACATGTTTTTCTTTTTTCAAGACGATCTGACCAGTCCCAATTGATATTTTCATTATTTCTTTTTTGAATGCTATATTTTAATTTCCTTGTCGGATCTTCAGCGTTAAAGTCTGCAGGTGCATTATTTATTCTCTTCTCTGGATTATTACATCTACAATCTCTGTTTTCTGAAATTGTCACAAACACCATTAAGAGGGAATTTTGAAAATATGTGGGTAGCTCTACTTAGATTACTTATATAAGGTAGGGTAGCTCTACTTATATAACATAATGCTTAATACAGTATAATAATATTTAATAATAATGTTATATAAGAAACTTAAATCATGTAAATCATAGGTGTCATATTACACGGAAACAGAATGTAAAACTTTAATATTCAATGATGTTTATAAACAAATGATATTAGTATTATTTTACTTTCGTATTTCAAGGTCAAAATTTTAAATGTAATACTAATTGGGTTCTCAATTACTTTATTTAATTAATTTATTTAGATAAATTTAGTTGTTCTTCCAAATCACTTTAAAGAACATTTCGATCATCCCGAAGTTTTTTACTTATTAGCTTTAACATTATTTCTATCAGTACTAAGATATTCTTTAAGAGGGAAATTCTGTATAAAGATTATATCGACTGTCAAATCAAAATTATTTATATCAATCGCCGCTATTAAATTATCGCAAAATATTTTTTTCGCGAAGTTATCGATACTGCAAAAAATTGTTATGGCGATTTCAATATTTCTGTATCTGTAAATTTGAAAAATAAAATAAAAATACTTTAAAATAGGGTTCAGTAACTCTTATAGAAATCTCGAGCCATGTGCATTGTGCAAGGTATTTGCTGTAATGTTGGAAATGACACAAACTCATATTTAAACTAAATATTTATTCGGGTGTCCTAACCGTAAAAATAAAGATAGACCAAAAATTTAAAAAGCATGTTATAAAGGGTGAAAAGAGCTCTCTATTGTATGAGCATTTTTTATTTTAAATTTTTGCCCCATACATTTTACAGCAATCGATTTTGCAAAATAAACATTCAAATAACTAACTCAACTTTTGAAATAAAGAAACGAAACCAATTTGACATTAAATTGCATAATTTTACACAAATTTAAAAAACATATTGTGATATGTTTCTAATAGTTGTTATAAACAAAGTAGTGTTTTTAACAATAATTATTTTATTTACCCATTACCTCAACTTGGAAAAAAATATTGTTCTATGGAGTGTCTGTTATTACTATCTACAGATGGATAGATCTATCTAGAAATAGATTTTTAAACGTATGGATATACGAAGATTTCTTTAAATAAATAATTGTTTCCACACTTTTACGTGTAACACCGATAGTATTGAGTTTTGGGCCACATTCCTCATCGAGAATCTCTGCTTGGTCTAATGCTTGGTCTTAGGTCTAATGCTCCTAACGGAAATTTGTTCATAACTACTATTAGTAACACCGTATCGCAATTTAACGTGAAATTGGTTATGTTTCTTTATATCAAAAATTGAATTAGTTATTTGAAATTGTGTCAAAATCGATTTTTGCAAAAAAATATGGGTAAAAATTTTTTTTTAATTGCAAAATATTAATTCTTACTCTTTATAACATACTTTTTCAATTTTTGGTCTATCTTTATTTTTACGGATAGTGCAGCTGAATGAATTTTTAGTTTCATAATTGATATGTGACGTCATTTTGAACATTACAGCAAATCTGCATACCTTACCTATTATACCTTGTGCATAGCTCAATATCTCTGTACGAGCCATTAAACACGAAAATTTCAAGTTTTTTATTGAAAATCTAAGTTACATTTTCATTCAACTTTGAAATCGCAGGCACATTTTTCGCGAAATAATTAGGGATTATTTAATTCGCATAGATGAATAGAAAATTTAATAATGAATAAATTATCTTTAACAATTCTTGCAATCCGACTACCTACTACAAAAAAATGATATGCGAAAGTATACGTTACTATTTGTTTATTATTTGTTTAATAACAATTAAAAATAAGTTTTGATAGACAAAAGTATTTTTCCGAATAATCGGATAGTATACCAAAGTGATGAAAGGTTCCCCGCTATTGGCAAACATTATAAAATATATTCATTATTTATTTATGCTTTTATATAAAGGTGACCGTGGAGTCGCGTCGGCTTAATTTCACTCACTATACCTAGGCGGGTAATCATTTAACCACCAGATTTTCCATAGCGATAAAAAAGTGAGATTTACCCGAGAAAAGTACATATTATAATGTGGCATAGACTACATATTATAATGTCGGTTATTTCTACTGTTTCTACATTTAATTAAGATTATGGCCATATGTTTATATTAAAATATTTTCGGACACATAAGAAATACAATAACTACCTACCAAATAAACGAATATGTAAATTAAATTTTAGACCATAAGACCATTTTAGATTGCACTAGATAATAGAGATTAGATAACCCTCACTACTTCTTTTAGAAGCAAATTTATTATTTTACGACTTCGGTATTTTGGTAGAAGCAGAACGGGAATGCCAATCATTTAGGTTGGGCAGCATATCGATCCAAAATCTATAAAAGTCTCCAGATAAACCCACAGCACATTAAAAATGATTTGCTTTTATCACATTTATTTTAAGGTAATTATAATACATAGATTATATCTAACAATATTTTTATTCTTGTATCGTATACTCCTTTATGCATCCAATCAAATCATAATCCTTTGCCACCTTGTGCATAAGCCTCACGTGCCTGTACCAGTTTGACCTAATTTTACTCCGATACGGGCATTTCCCTTCTATACACCGATACCAAGTCTTGGTAAGGCATATTTTCTGATGATGCCAAATTGTATGTTTGCTGTAGTATTTTAAGCACTTACTGCATGTCACCATATTCCTTCTCCACTCTAAAAAAGGGAACATTAACTTTTGTTCAAATGAAACGTGACTACACTATCAATGCTGTGAATAATGACACCTTTGTAGAATTTTATATTTTTATATTTATATAAAAACAAACAAATCAACAAAAGAATAAAAATAAGCTTCGGCAATAAATGTTTTCGAATTTGGTGAACTTGAATGCCGTTCAAATATTTAGGATTGGATTATGGGAGTTTATCAGTCGACTATCTATATAGATATTTAAGCATGAAATTACGTGGTCTACGCTACTAGAAAATGCCTATGCATTTATAGCTATAACATAGCTACATTCGTACTCTTAAATGTACTCCAATAACGTGTTCCTTACAGCTTTGTTTTCTACGGAACTTCATGTGGCAATACGAACATTTGTGCTGCCGCTCTTTGCCACAATCTTGACTGATATGAGCGCTAACGGTCGCCTTGTTCTTGTAAACCTTCCCGCATTTGTGACAGGTAACTGGACCTTCGCTCCTTCCTACGAAATTAACATAAGTAAACATAAAACAGTGTTGCCTCAGATTGTTTCGCCAACTGCTCAATAGACCACCATATTTTAGCAAATGTGTACAGTTTTGTAAATCAAAATTACGCATATTTGATTATAGAAGCATTTAAAAATACTCTCACTGATCTTGATTTTCAAACATATATAATTAATCACTATACTATGGAATTGAGAAAATATATAATTCAATGTATATGTACAATTCAATTCAACTTATCCGATAATTACTCTCAGCTAAAATAAACTACTTCCATGAACATTTAAAGCACTTGCCTTTAATTATTTTTTATTGGTCTTTACATGAGATATTCTTATATATTTATTGTTTACATATTATATAATATCGTGTGGCCCAGAAAACGAGATTGTTGTTTCTGTTTAGAACTATTTCATTTATTTATAGATTTTTATTATTTAAGTATTTAGCTGAAGAACCAATTGTCAAAAGCTAAATTTACTAAAAGAAATCAAAATAGCGGATGAAATCAGATTTACCTAAGATTTACCTAAGAAAAACCACTGGAACTTTTTTTTAATTTCTAGCAAAAAAGTATTTTACCTTAATGACTATCCAGACTAATTATTTTTTTACTCGGATCACATTGATCACTTAAAGTTATAAATATGTGGTTGTAAACATAGTTTTGTGATTATACAGATATGCTATATACAAGGTGTCTTAGTTTTTAATCCCAGGAGGTTGTACAAAAATCTTTTTTGTGTAGAATATTTCTACTTAACTTATCCTCCGAATCGCTTCCAAAGCGAGCTACACCACAATAAAGGATTAGGGTAGAAGCCATTTTTTTATATGTAATATCTCAAAAACTGTTGAACGGATTCCATTATACTTTTATATGATGATTGTTTCATCAACTTTGATTACATTGTACATTTGTGGCGTCTCGTTTAAGGAGTACTTGACGATTTTTTATCAATAACTTCTTCTCTGATAGAAATTTCATCAAATCAATAGGGGATTAAGAGTCTACATAATAAATAATGTACTCTTAGTCAGAGTCGATAAGATGAATAGCTTACGAGAAAATTTTATTTAAAGTAGATTGGGCTCACGTATTATAACATTGTGAAAATAAAAAAAACTACATCAAAACATTATTTTTAACTTAAGCAATAGAACCTCATAGAAAACACGAAACTGTAATGCCATCTTTAAAAATAGTGGCCAAAGACAAGAAAGGGAAACAATGAGAAATCTACAAAAGGTGCTCAATCTCCGAAATAATGACCGTCGAACCAATACCAATTGATGCTGATTTTGACATAAGTCATCACACGCAGTATTTACGCGGTAGATTAATTCAACTCTTGTATTAACTGAACTAGAGTACACTTTTTCCCTTCCTTCAAAAATCCCCATGCAAAAAATCTAAGGGTGTAATGTCAGGTGAGCGTGTTGGTGCTACAGGCCCACCACGCCCAATTCACCGTCAGATAATTAGCATTCAACCAGTTTCTAACTTTTATGCCGTAATGTGCTGGAGAACCAACTGTTCATCAAGGAATTCAAAAAATGATACGGCTTTTAATCTGGGTGGTAATATGTGAGGGCCGCAAATGTTGTCTCCGATAATTCCCAGCCATACATTTACGCTAAATTCTTATTGAAAATGTGTTGGTCTTGCACGAGGATTTCCATGTGCCCATATATGATGATAATTACAACATCTCGGCGGGTAAACGTTGCCTCATCCACTTAGTCCATAGGTGTGCCACTTAGTCCATGCCAGGAATTTAAGTTTTCTGGAGATTTCAAGTCATACAAATAAAATATTTCTTGGTAATTTGAATACTTTTTCGCACACTATTTTTGGTAATTCTAATATATTTTTGAGTAATTTCAGTATTTCAGAGTAATTTCAAAAGTAATACAATATTTTCTCGTATTTTGTAGTAATATTTTTATACTATACTAATTTAACTTAATTTTGGAGGTGGCACACTCCTCGGCTTCATCTGTCCATAATATTTTCAACAAAAAATTGCCATCTATTCAATATGCATTTCACAAACACTGGCAAAAATGTATACGCCTATCATAATCAACTGCCATTAGGTAATCCCTTAATTGGTTGTAAATGGAATGCATATTGGTGTTCTTGGCGTAAAGCCCTCCATATGTTAGTAGGGTTAATGTTAAAGTATCGTGTAGCCCTTCTAACACTACTTATAGTAGGATTCCGTTGAAACTCTCTAAAAATCAATATAGTTCTTCTCCTGTTGATATTATTGAAATTCATGTTTTGATCGGATTATTCCTTCCAATACCATGTTTCATAAAACGTCTGGCAAAAACTCGTGGGTCTGGACGCCTTCTCTTAGGATAACGTTCATGATATTCTCTCGCCGCTTCTCCTGAATTGCCAACACATAATCCGTAAACAAAATGGATAGCGGCATATTCTCCATTCGTTAATTCTCTGGGCATTTTAATATTTTTTATTTTTTATTTTAATAATTCACCTAGGCATATAGTCTAGGTGCCCGTCGACAAAAAATGCAACTCATACACCGCTTATAACTTCTTGTGTATTTAATTGCGTTTAGTCATGTTCCTCTATGAAAATTTTCGCAATCGCGGCGCTTCCCCTGCCATTTTTCCGAAAGTCGTCAAGTTGGTGTGTATATAAAATTTATAGATACTTTACTTCTATAAAATATAATTGCAAGAAAAAATCATGCAAAGCGCGAGAACAAAATTGTGCGACAAAAATTTTGGAATCTTAAGGTTGTCTACCAACAGAAATATGTTAAAATTATAACTCATCGGTTTAACGAAGATCCGGCATTTATTAATAACTCTCGGACAAAGAGAAATTATTGTGTCCCAGAGAAGTAGTCAACATGTAGTACAAGTGTCGGACAAATATGTCGCGGTGAATCCCTAGTCGGACAAAAAAACATCAATTTTTAAGAATCAAGTACATTATGTTAAGTTTTATATGCCGCAATAAATATATTGTGGGGTATATAAACAGTTAATATCATATTTTCATTTCAAAACCACAGCACAGGCTTTTAAGAAAATTTTGGAACAAAAAACTATATTGTAATCATCACTAGCTATTGTAATAGCTAGTGCCAGAAACTAATCTGATTATCAGATCTTATGTAGTTTTTTAATTATTTATAGTTAACCAAAATAAATGCATCTATTTGCCTCTCACTCTATAAAATCGCGACGTCTTTATAAGTTCTTAATCCATCAATGTGATCTGTGTGTCAAAATATTCCCAGAGGACTAGCTATCAAGATAAAACAGCCGCCACAAAATATTCCAACGGTATTCAAATCTTAGGTAAAATGAATTAGGTACATTTGGATAATACTAATATTTGGCAATTCCTTTTTTTAACTTTTTTTAACAATTGCTTAGATTCCAAACGAGTCCGAACAGTGAATGAACTAATATAGTAATATAATAATAGTTACCCGTAAACTCAAATTTCGTTATTTTCGACCGTTTTGCAAATTTTATCTTGGTGCAAAAAATATTAAGTACTGATCAAAACACGAAATTAAACGTGACTACAGCAACAATAATGACACATTCTTATTGTCTTTGATTATAATATTCACTTAATATAGGTAATCAAACAAATAAAAAAAATATAACGGGGATTAAAACGGAACTCAGTCCTTGTTGCTGCTGGATCCCTATATAGATTTCTCCTTTTGTCACTCGTGCAAGATGCGCCAAATATCCAGCGTTGTACCTTGGAGTTTTATAATTCGCCATCTATCTATATTTACACACGAAATTACACTTCTAGAAAGTGTGCACTACATTATCAAATAGCTACTACATTCGTCCTCTTAAATGTACTCCAATGACATGTTCTTTGCAGCTTTGTCTTCTACGGAACTTCATGTGGCAATAAGAGCATTTGTGCTGCCGCTCTTTGCCACAATCTTGACTGATGTGAGAGCTAAGGGTGTGCTTGTTTTTGTAAACCTTCCCACATTTGGGACAGGGAACTGGGCCTTCGATCCTTCCTACGAATAAAATATAAGTGAAAATGAAAAAGTATGGGGTGATTAAATCTAATGCGGTTTCTTTTAGAATACTCATATATAGTTAATAATAATAGGTCGCCCCTCAGTCTACCAGAATGGGTAGCTATAGAACTACTTAAATTGGTAAATACTACAACTGCCAATCAGTGCAGGAATGAGGGAAATGTAAAGGCGCATTAGTTCGATAAAATATTAAAGTAAGAACTCTCAGCTAATAATACTTTTAAATAAGTGACAATTATACTGTTTTAAACATTTATTCTGCTAATGAGCAGGAGGACTGGACATATATTTACATTTTAACGGATATTGGTGTAGCATAGGACTATTTAAAAACAATATTTCATTTTAGTGTTCACTTTTTCTTGCGCAAATATAAAAATAAGAATATAGGGTGGGTAAATGATGTCAACGTGTCAAGTAGGAATCTAAAAGATTGCATAACATTAAAAAAGTGTCCCCAGAATTGTCAACTACTTGTATACAAAAATGCCATAAAAATATATGAACTCTTGGTAGTAAATACTAACAAGTAGTATTATCAAAATAAAATGATAAATGCAGAAAACCAATCGAATTATCAGGAAAGTTAAATGTCAAAAAATATAACACTAAAATATAATATGTGAGGACCTCAACGACATCTGCAATTAGCGAGTATTTCATTAAAGCGTGTCAATTCAAAATATACCTTTTTTCCAGCATAAATTAAA
>CAXKVY010011244.1:0-24745 GCA_964058915.1 Tetropium fuscum | reverse complement strand
CATCGAGACCTTGGAATTCCTATGGTAAACATGAAGCCTGACTACATCACCATACCAATATTGAGGCTCTTCAGTTGCTGGACAATCAACACCTTATCCGAAGACTCAAGAGGACTAAACTATTCGAATTTATGTAGTATTTCGTGGTAAAAAGCAGATCATAGTGTGAGTGGGAATGCAACAGAATAAACTAAGAGACATACATCACTGAATGGACGTTAGAATAATTTGGTTTCTTATCTTAGGCTAAGATACATTAGATAATAGCTGATGGTTGATCTTATTGTTCAGTTTCAGTGTGTTATGGTAAATTAAAAAAAATAGAAAACCTCTCACCGGACATTAAGTCGCTTTTTATTATGTAATTTAACATATCAGTAGGTAACATTTGAAAGGAAAAAATCCATCTCTAAATGAATGGATTTCGTTATACGTATAATTGGAGCCCATCCAAATCGTGTAGAATATCATGATTCTTTGTCATTTGTCAAATCAAAACATGCTTTTCTTATAGTCGTCAGGCATTTTTACAATAGAAAATGGTATGGAAAGAAAATGGAAAGAAATTAAACAAAGATTTACATTATTTTAATAAGTTAAACCGTTCATCGATCGATGACATATCTATGATGATTTATGTCTAGCATTGGTAGGTAAAATAGGTAAAAGCTAGTTTAAATTGTTGTTTTGCTTTAATAACAAATCCTCATGATTTTCATAATCAAAAATGCGAGTCTTTTTCCTTTTTCTAGTTTCAAAAAAATCAGGGAATAACATCCAGCTCATTAGAGCAAGTGAAGAAACATAATAAATTAGATGTTTAAAGACCTGTCCTTTGATTGTTTTGATTTAAGGTAATCTGTAAGTTTTTTAAGCCGCTGTATATTCTGCAGTGTTAAGTGTAGGATTCTGCAGTAATTTGCTTACGATATTCATTTTGGAAAATCAATCATGCTAAATAATTAGGGAACAGATGAGCCTGACAGAATTTTTTCCACAAGTGAACTTGTACTTTTTGCTTTTGTATCTCTTGTAGGATTCATTAGATCAGAATAGCTCTACCGTATGTTGGATGAAATTGTTCGTTTCACGAATGCGTGTCTGTCTATTTAGTCTATTTCATAAAATACGCTTAGTGCAATATTATTTGTTCTCATTATCAGCGAAAAAAGTTTATTTTATGAAACGGAGCTCTCATTTTCTGCTCTTAGATTTCAATATTTGCCAGTTATTTGCGTATTTATTGCATACCAACACAATACAAGAACATAATTAAAAAATACCATTCATAGCAACTACTGTCATGATATACAGATTACGTAATTATTATTTTATTTTCTTCCTGGTTGTAAATATTTTATTGCATTTCTGGTATATCCTACAGAAACACACTGATTTACAAGTAGATATGCAATTTGTCTGCTCTGCATAAACAGTTCTAAAATAAATGTGAAACTATTTTCGAATTGTACACAGCAGACTTTGGGGGAGATGTCTGAAATTGCATAAGCTCTGGCGTTGCTGTTTGGCTATTTGCCAGAGGTAGGATACATTAAAACTACTTGTAAATAATAAGAAATGTTTCTTTGATGCTACTAGTTCGCCGCATCAGCAGTCTGTGTAACGGGATAAATACATAGGGAAACACGAATATGAGATAAAAAAATAAGCTACAAGGATTAAAAACGCAGTTAAAAGTAGGCGGGCAACAACGTGTGATAAATTTAAAACGTGTAAACCGCTTGGAAATGTGCCCTAGGTCCTATTTAAATTAGATGCTTCATACCAACATCTAATCTTCAATAAATATGCATGTGAGATATAAAGCCTGGTATACAGGGTGTTCTATCACAAACACATCGATCGATAGTAGAGCAAAAATGTATGCAGCACTGTGTTTTGCTACACGATGGTATAAAATCACCATAAAGTTTTTAATTGCCCTAAGAGCCCAGGGTCGATCCGGTTTGTCCAACAAAATAGGGACAAGCTGAAATTTGGTATTGTGCTTTGTTTAGAAGTGCTAAATATATCCTAAAATCCCAGTGGTGAATCGCTCAGCCTCCCCCCCCACAAAAGAACCCCCCAAAAGGAGTAAAATTAGCTTTTTTTTGCTTTTTTCTCCATTACGACAAAATGACACACTGCGGGAAAATTGCCATGAAAATGAAAAAAATGCCAAGAGGGATGAGTGGAAGAGTTTCTATCAAACAAGTTTACTTTGAAAATGTTTTCAAAAACTTTGGTCGGTCCGATATAAATTGATATAATTGATATTGGGTTTTGTATAATTATTTACTGTTTATTTTCTTATGGTCCTGAAGATTACATTTGAATGGGCCCCAGTTCTTATGAACAATTGATTGGAAATATCTATATTATATTTATTGATATAGGGATGGAAACATTTGTGCTTCTTTATTACTCTGTGACCTAGACTTTAGAGAAAATTTAATGGAGCATGACGATCCCTCACTTCAGAGGAAGTTCAAAATAAGCTGAATCTATTAATGTAGTTTTAATTGTAATTTGAATCTATTAAGTGCAACTAGAAATTAATCATTTTTCTCGTGACAACTTTCTCAAATTTTTTAACTGTAAAATGTAATATATATTTTGGATATAGATTTTAAATTGCTTTATAATCCAAGAAGAAAAAGAATTGTTATCACAAAATCACACATTAATTTACTTAAAGTAAAAATGTGGAAGTAAACTTGTGAACATATAAAATGTCAACAGTCTTAGCCACCCTGCGACTTAAATTAAATTACATGAGATAATAAAGCCTCTATAGATAATGTCTCTTATACAAATAAAAGTTTAAGAAGTTAATTAAAAACGGCGTATTTATATTGGGGTATCACTACCTTTTTATATTGTTAATCCAAAACATTAGAAACACTTTTCACTACCCCACTGATGTGGAGACCTCTAGGGGCACTATCATTAAGCCGGACTGGAATGTTGCTTGCCGGAATCTGCTATTATCACAACTTCTGCCGATCACTATTCACCGTAGCACTCATTGAACTTCTTTGTTGATTTCACACACTGTTTAATTTTTAACTTGTTGAAATTCTCATTGAGACAATGATGAAGCTTGGGAGTCTTCTAGGATACTGCCTAGTATAATTCATGAAAGATTTCTTTAACAGCCGAAATTATTTAAAGTATTCCAATGACAAAACCATATGGAAACACATGCAAGACAATTTTACACAACTTTTAAACACTTGAATTTACTATAATTATTACTTGTTTTAGATTTAATTTTCTTCAGAGAAAAGATGCGCGTGGCTACCTGCTTGGTGCCTTTTGCCTAACTGTTATGCGCTGTTATTTGGTATCTACGGAAATGGTATACCAAGAAACAAAAACACTTCCTTGTTTACATGTATTTCATGTTGATTTGATGAGAACAATCACATTTTCTATATTTCATTATACCATATTGAGTAATGTTTGTCACAATTTATAATTAATTTATTGAGGGTTATTATTTGTTTTGCACACTCTTGACCTTTTATATTGCATACTTCCATTAAATATGTACAACTGATATAGCCTCGTCTCTAAAGTCTTTAATCGCGAAGCAAGTGCTCTTAACATTTATAATGTGAATTATGTTTAATTCTTATTTTTCAGTATAAAATATATTATAATAATTTAATGGACACTTATTAGTCCTATGATTTAATTTTGCTGCTGCTGGTTAATTATTACGTGTAGCGGATTTATATCGTTTCTACGGGAACGTGATTGATCGTTAACTGCGCCGTTCGCTGTGTCTTTTTTATGCAGTTTGAACTTGTATACTACAGCGGTTTCTTTGTCTGATATGCTATATGATATGATTTAAATTTAACGGTGTTTGCATATCATTACAGCTGCTATTAGACACATTCAAAATATACTTAAAATTATATATTTATTTAAAATGATAACTGATTTATTATTAACGAGTTATATTAACATCAAATAAATATTTTTCTCGGTGTAAGAACATATTAAGCTAATTATTGCTTGGATATGCTGATCATATTAGTATACTCTACACTGTGTTGAAACAAAAAGTTGAAAAAATACTACACTCTATATAACACCCAGTATTTAATCAAAATTAAATAACGACTTGACAATTATTAAAAATTAATGAACTACTGATCACTGTTTTTCATAATATGGAATTATTTTTAAATATATATATATATATATATATATATATATATATATATATATATATATATATATATATATATATATATATATATATATATATATATATATATATATATATATATATATATATATATATATATATATATATATATATATATATATATATATAAAGCATTGGAAAAAGTAGTTTGTTTTTTATACTCTACACTGTGTTGAAACAAAAAGTTGAAAAAATACTACACTCTATATAACACCCAGTATTTAATCAAAATTAAATAACGACTTGACAATTATTAAAAATTAATGAACTACTGATCACTGTTTTTCATAATATGGAATTATTTTTAAATATATATATATATATATATATATATATATATATATATATATATATATATATATATATATATATATATATATATATATATATATATATATATAGATATATATATATATATATATATATATATATATATATATATATATATATATATATATATATATATATATATAGCATTGGAAAAAGTAGTTGTTTTTCAATAGGTTCAACAAGATTTTATGCATTTTAAAGTTTAACATCTTCTGGATAACTGTATGCCTAATGCTTTTATATATAATATGTTCAAATAGAACAAATATAAATAGTAGACTAGGTTTGTATATTCTAAGAATGAGTTCCGTCAAAAACTAATGTCATAAAACGTCACTGCAAGTGTTGGTGTATTGGTAATTTAAATTCAAGTATGAATGATCAATGAAATAAATCGTATACTGCTCTGAAGATCCTCAAGAAAGGTGAAAGAACTTGTACAACTTCTAAGTGGTTCGTTTTCGTGTGTATATTGGTTCATTTCCGTATGTGTGTCCAGATATAGCACTGGTAAGTGTGTTTTCTTTCTTATTCGTCTATTTGCTTATTTCTATATAATGAAATGCTACAAACCCAAGATTACTTTTCACAAAATAAATATGAATAGCAAAGAATTTCAAACCTATATATATATATATATATATATATATATATATATATATATATATATATATATATATATATATATATATATATATATATATATATATATATATATATATATATATATATATATATATATATATATATATATATATATATATATATATATATATATATATATTTTAAATTCTCTAATAATAATTGTTCTTCAGTCTTATAACATTGAGTACCTACCACAATATAAATTAGCAAGATTTAAATTTCGTACTTGTCTTTTTGTTTGCAATAAAAATTAATAACTATAAAAAATACGTTTTTAGATTACTTTTAAAGTCTTTATTTTTACCATAAGCAGCCATACGAAATGTTTACTTATAAACGTGATATTCACAGGCTCATGCTGTGAAACAGCAGGGATATTTATGGCAGTAAACTAATGAACGCTAATAAGTGCGTTAATGAGTCTCGTAGCATTTATTTACAAGTTATAATATCTGCAGGGTCACATTTTACGCTGGTAAATTTTTATAAAAGTACAGTTTTTTTCTAAAAATGCACGTATTCCATGAGTATGGTATAATAAATACACTATTATACTTTGTTTAACAATATTATGTTAAGTTGTATGGTTTAATCACCAATATAAACATGTGGCTATTCATTTTATTAGAAACGCTAACGTTTCATTTAAAAAATTAAATGCACGCCTTCAGCTGACGGCTTACAACACTCATTTCCGAACATTCTTTCATGCCCGTTTCGTATTAAGTAAGATCTAATTAAATATTCACAATTAGCTAGTTCATTCACGCATCAACATAAATCTGTCAATGTTAAACACTTCCCGGTTCTTCAAACATTGACCCCACAATATGTGTAAAGGCATTCGATTCGGTGATTCATTAAAATATCGAATTTAATTTTAAATTTATCATGGTAACTATATTTGGAGAAATTATTTGAATGCATTTCCTGTACCATTTTCTGGTGGCGCCAACTAAAACAGTGGCGTGGAGGTATTGGTTTCGGGAATATCTGCAGGGAATAATTCAAGTTGAGTAGGTACTTTAGGCAAACGTAAGGAGCAGGCGTTACATATACCTTACCTATATATGTTGAACAAATAAAGTGTTAGTTGCATGACAGTTTTGACTGCGCGGTTCCGTAGCAACAATGTTAACTCGTTACACTTGATAGATAATAATCAAAAAAATCATCTAATGGCACTTATAAGTATAATATATAAATTTAGTTGGACATAATATAGTAAAATGTAGAAAAGTGTTATGATATAGAATATGATTGGTTGTCAAAT
Source organism: Tetropium fuscum (assembly GCA_964058915.1). Lineage (NCBI taxonomy): Eukaryota > Metazoa > Arthropoda > Insecta > Coleoptera > Cerambycidae > Tetropium > Tetropium fuscum. The sequence continues at coordinate 18,275 of CAXKVY010011244.1, read as the reverse complement.
GGTTAGATCAACAAAAAATACATCCAATGCAGGAAATGCATTTGTTTTCCGAGCAGCATTTGACCCTCTGGTAATGAAAAACAAAGTCTGAAAGAGTCGCAAAATGTAGCTCAAGGTAATAACACGCGTCTTCGGATGACCCTGGGTAAATAATCCAAAAGACAATTTACGTAGTGATATAAGTTTAAATAAGTAGTTAAAGATAACCACTAACAATTTGTGACCAATCCCTTGTGTAAACAACCCCTTAGACATTTTAAATAATGATGAAAACAGTTAACTGCTTGTGGCATCAAACAAGATTGGTACGCGGATCTATTTTCTTAAGAAAATCAGGTAAAAATTTTAATTAAAGTGAAGATTAATGGACAAATTTATATTAAACCACATTAGATGTGTTTTCAAATAGTTTTTATGTAATTTGACTTGTTATTTTATGTACTATTTAAAGGTAATTTGATTTACAAATCGTGCATCGAGGTTAAGCCTTAGGCAGTTTCCTAGAGAGCTCATCCACATCCATATCCCTATTAATCTTCGTTTTAAAAAGGTGTTTAAATATGTGGAATACAAATAAAGTTAGAAAGCAGCCAACACAGGCTAGTGCAATTTCAATTAATGCCAATTTAATGCCCTAAGCACGATAGCATGAGTGTAGCAGATAGCCGTATCCCGGAAAACAATATTCCAACACAGCTTCCTTAGAGTGCCGCTAGAGGTACACAAATCAGTGCGGAAGTGTTTCAAATTTTGTTGTTTCGTGTTTTAGAATAACGATATATCAATGTAATAAAACATCAATATACGTCGACTTGAACTAACATAATAAATAACTTAGGTATAAGGAATATTCGGGGATAAGGATTTAATGCCCCATGTACCTAATTATTAAGTTATGGTAGAATAGAGGAGGCTTATTTAAGACTTTTGAGATTTGATAAAGATTAATATTTCCATAAAATTTTAATCAAATTAATGTCTAATAAGATGATTTACTAACTAACGAACTAAATATTTTCTTCTTTAATACTAAAATTATTTTAAAATCCATATGCCGAATATCACATTTTGTGGTATAAATGTAAGATAATTTTTTTACTTTAACAATAATTGATTTTATATATAATTTCATATATAATTATAGAATAATTCAAAGTTTTACTTCAGAAGTCAGAGACTTATGCGGGAGAGGGAGCCGCATATTATTATTGGGCAGGCTGCATGTGCGCCCAGGATCGACTTAGGTAGATAAATTATAACCACCATTTAGTGCAGAACTGAGGGAAACCTAGAAACCTCATTATTTAGATCTTGGGGATAAATTATTGAAAATTTATTTCGCACCAGGAATTCAACCAAGACTGCAGCTAAGTGATCGAGCAGCAGACCTAGCGCACTAAACCGCTCGATCACCGTCCCCATAAAATATACATATATACACATACATACATGCATATCTACACATATAAACTGTGGCAAAGACAGACATGCGGTACACTCGTATCAATTCTAAAAATAAATATAAGAATATTTTTTTAAATAGGAAAATGTGCCCTAACGAAATATTTATAGCTACTATTTTTGTTTAGATCCCGCCGATAGTACCCGCCTCTGTTTATAACCCCATATTTGAAATCAATAGAAAAATGCAAGTGGTTAAGATACATAGAATATGATGTCATATAATAATTTTATTGTATTTACAACTACTATTTTTTTATTTAGAAAGTACTTACCCGACACTGGTCATGACCCAAGATTTGGAATCAACAGAAAAATGCGTCGTTAAGATACATGGAATATGATGTCATGTAAAAAACTGACTACTATGTAAACTATTTATTCATAGGTCACCGAGTGTATCATATTATTAGAATATACTATTGGAAAACTACATACAATAATATTAAATACGTTCTACTAGAAATGTTATATTATTAAACATTAAAATAAATCATTTAACAGTTCATATATTATGTATTCGCAGTAAAAGGTTATATTTTAAATGCTTGCGCTTGCAGTAAAGTAGGCTTAAAACGTGTTTTTTCATAATCTCTGAATCGAGGTACAAATCTAGAACTAGTGAAATTATAAAATGGGTGACATTCTATAGGATAAAAAAAGTTGATTAAGGAAGCCGTTACTGCGTGCTAGTTCATAAGTCACAGAAAGATGATAGTCCAGGTGGTATTGCAATCCGTTAATTAGGGCATAGTTTGATCACTTAATCTATGATTAGGAGAACCGTGGTGACTTTTCTAATAAATATTTTTTTTACATATTGTATTTACATATCATTTTTTAATTTTTGTTTAATTTTAGTGTCGCAAGAAAAAAAAATTCAAATGAAAATAATAAAAAAAATATTGTAGAACTCTCTCCAACCAGTACTCTCAACGCTTGAGAGTGCTGGTTTTAAGGCTGCTAACGAAAAAAGCCTTCGAAGATGCTGACACACTAGTAGTAGAAACGGCAGTAGAATTATCATCGGAAGTAAAGCCATCTATAAATTGCAGCTGAGGATATCGATATGGGGTAACCTCAAATAAAAATATATACTTTTGGAAACTGAGTAAAGGCAAAAAAGTTTAGTTTATTTAATTTTAATATCAGTTTAAGACTGTGAATCATTCTCTCCAGCCAATTTAAAGTCATTGGTTGGATTCATGGATGGCATTTTCTGGATGTGACACTACATCAGCTTTCCAATCAAGGAAAGCAAAAATTAATCAAACTACTTGGAACTGATGAAGATTTACTAAACGAAACAAAAAATTTCAACGGGCCAAACCCTTCTCACGAGCAGATTAAAAATGCGGAATTTAAAATCATGGATGCATTATACATGGAGAAAAAAAATATCTAAAATTGAATTGATTACGATCTGTTTCAAGAAATGATGTAAGAAAAAGAAAGTTTGATTTGTCAATGCTCCCACATACACAATTCTGCACACAACAACACTGCTACAGAATCTATTATCAAGTCCAACAATGGCTTGGAAATGATTTAAACCCAACACAGTGGGAAGCTTGAGAAAAGTAGATTAGAACCTATCCAATTGACCGAACCGTTACTTCCGGAAAATTTATTAAAAACTATTAGCTGCAAGTATACAAGAACTGCAAAAGAATGTTATAAATCATGTAGTTGTGTTAAGCATGGTTTGATATGTTCCGATGATTGTACTAATTGACAAGGGCAAGCATGTATGAATGCAGCAGTTCTCAAAACACCTGTGGATATCGACGTGGAAGATGATTATGATGAAGACAGAACGCTTGAGAAAAAATCGAGGATGCTTTACTGGATGCAGAAGAAAACTCATTTCAGTTAGAAGATGAAGAAATGGAGGACGAAAATATTGATGATGCAAATGAATTAAGACCAATGTATAAAAGGCGTAGATTAGAAAATTTAAATGATTAAAAGATAAATATAATAATAAGATATTAAATATAATTTCAGAGCTAAAGTAGGACAACACGTCGAGTGCAATAAACACTTTTGGTAAGAGTTGCACACAATATTTTTTTCATGTGGCATTAAATGCCATGACATTAGGTGACATGTCATGTTCTTTATGTCAAAACACTGTATTAGAATGACAGATTTGTGCAAAAGAAATTTTATTGCACTATTATTGCACTAGTGCAATAAAGAACCAGTTTTTGCAGTAAATATAGTTTAATAAAGTTTTGTTTTTTGCATGAACGTAAAAAAATATACAAAAACATGGTTTTCAGATTGTTTGAGTAATTTATTATACGCAGCAGGCTTGTTTGAGTATCCCTCCTTATAATATACAAAGAATATAATTAACTTAACTAAGTAACTAAGTAAGAGAATATAATTAACTTAACTATTTAAATTATTCAAACCACTTTGGAAGAATGCAAGTGCAGATATGTCTACACCAAAATAAAGCGATAAGCGTTTTTCGATAACATTTACAGGGGTGTTCTAAAAATATTAGCTTTCAAAAATATCTCGCTAAATACTAAAAATGTGTATATCTTGTAATAAATTACCTCTTTAATTACCTCTTAAATACAAAGAGTCTGGCGTTTGAATGGACGCGCTATCTCAAACGGTTACCGAGATACAGCGGATACAGACATTAGAATATCACACTCATTGACGGGGTGCAGGCGGTAAACGACGTGCGTCTGAGCCAGCCAAGAAGTGGTTCAATTAGATGCTCTGATGAAATGCGTCGCTTGCTGTCTGCAGGTGTCTTCGAAACCCTTTCTTGCAATTTTACTAGAGGAATTAATAAATATCTATTTTGACACTATTCCCTCATCAATTTAAATACATTTTCGCACATTTTCGCGACTTCGTGCACACTATCTTTTACAATTGACTGAATTTCCACAATTGAAAAACTTTTTTCTGGACATACGATGTTCGTTCACTTAAGTCTAGCGAGAGACTGCCCTACGTTGCGAGGGTTCTATTGACCACCTCGTCACACCTAAGATGAATTTGGTGGTGCTTGGCCAACCTGAAGAAATACACATCAAAGATAAAACGTTTTCAGTTATCAATCTTCATGATCGTGGACTTTCTTTTATCCGAGTTTATTGTAATTCATTCAAGTTTACAGTATATACTACTACCTTTGAATATCAGGAATATATTTCAGTAACTATGATGTCGTTGAGTGGAAATTCGACAGACATGCGGCTGCTTCAATTGCGAACTTAATTAATAAAATCCATAAGGATTTTAATTATATTAACCACACATAACGTAGCTTTAATTGTCGGCAGATGATTGCCGGGTTGCTCTGTTCATTAAGATTCGGTTTGTTTACAATAGTTCGTTGCTCTAACTAGAAACTGCCGCAGACCTCACACTCGATCGTCTATGATGTTTTATATTTAATTAGTACCCGATATTTGTCCTCGGTTGCATCGCTCGGCTACAAAAAGTAATTACTTAGCAACAATAAGTTAGCCTTGAAGATGACACTGCCGCTTGGGCTCATGGGCGTTTTTTTCTTCCTGTAACGTGTTTCATCTTAATATGAAATATTATAGCAGGAAAAACAATATAATAACAGGCATTGTATTTAACTTCTTAACTCCAAAATTATTGTATAACTTCAAAATATTAAATTCTTGTCAACAATTAATTATTATCTCAAATCACATTCCTTGAAAAGAGCAATTTAATTTCCAAGTACTGAGAATATAAAATTTCTACTATATCTTTAACAGTATTCTATGTTTCATATCCATCACATAAAAGCATTATTACACCAGATATTGCCGGAATCGCCTTATTAACTTTTATGGTAAAGTACAGTCAACAAAGAAACCACCTATCCTTTTATTAATTATCGTGGTGGTAAGGTATGAATTCACGCCGTTATCGTAAATAAAATTGATAGTTCCAAGTTTCGGCTCGGGTGCAAATTGTAGGCAAATTTAATATTAAATTGGGTCACTCCAACAAGCTCTAACGATGCGGTGTAGAAGAACAATATATATCTATAAAGCACTGCTGCCGCAAATCACTCTCTTTCGCGTTTTGTATTTTAGAAAACTCATCGCCAGAAATGTCAGGAAGCGACATTTTACCAGTTCCTCCTTTTATGGCCGCAACATTATAAGAATGTTCGTTATCACATGAATATTTCAGCATGCTAAGGGTTATAAAATTCTCGCCTATAACAAGCGAATAGTAAAATGGGTTTAACATGACGAGAAGCTTATAAAATTCTGTCGGAAAACGCGTAAAAGAGCCGTAAAAAATAACAGCGAACGACGAGTCCTAATTGCTACATCATTAATGCAATGTCTTTGGAACATAACACGTACTTACTTATGTAACACAGGACCCCTCACTTGTACTTCAATAAACTTAGCCGTCCTTTATGGTTTATATTTATGAAGTACCTCGTCTTTATCTTGACAATTCTGCTGATAAATCAAACATCCTATTTGCAAACATATTTTGGTGTTTGCTCTCTTATCGATAAATATCGATAAATAGGAAGGAAGGTAAATGCAACTGGATACAATCTTGAAGAGCGTTGGAACTTGTGTTGAACTAACACTGACATGAATAATATAATAGTATCACTAGTTAATAATATTATATAATACGATTATTTTCCTAAGTTGGTATTCGTCGCCTCAGACAGACAAGTAGGATATCTAAAAAAGCAGTTTTGAGATATATGTGTGAAACAATTTGAAAAGGACGCCTTTGTTCGGTGCAACTCTAATATATTACAAAATAAAGTATATTTCGCAAAAAGTTAAACATCTTTGGGTAGCCTAATTGCTCTAAACCGACCGTACATAATATAATACTAGGATAACACACATATCTTGGTGTTCCAGTAAGTTTTGTCTGCTAAATTGATCACAAATAATGGAACACTAAGATACAATACACATATCCTTAGTGATATCGAAAAACACATGTAGGAAAAGGTTTTGTCTCGTTTTGAAAAGGTAAAAGAGAAAGATTTATCTTTGCAAGATGACAATATCATGTTATGTTCCTATGACTTACAAGCCGTGACATTACTATAAAAGTAAACTAAATGCATTTAATTTTACAATTTTTAACATACCAGAAAAATCTAGTTTTTGTAACATGTGACATGAGAGGGGGGCTAAAATGGGGACCAATGAAATATTTACCTGCGTTTTTGAGTTTCTATGACAGTTTCTATGAGGAAATATGAAGGAAAAAAAGTTGTTTTCTATAGTGGTAATTGCACAGCGCGAAACAAAAGTAAATGTTTGATGACCATGTATTTATACACTGTAGAACATAGAGGAAATTATCCATAAATACCTAATAATTGGCCACACGGAAAACGAAGGCGATTCAATGCATTCTTGTATTGAAAAGGTAAGAGCACTTAAAAATGGTCCGATTTGTGTTCTATCCGAACTAGTAACTATTGCTAAATTAGTCAAAAAGAAAGGAAAACCATACGAAGTTTAGGAGATTTTAACTGAAGATTTCATCTATTGGAAAAAATTGAACAAAACGAAGGGAACAGATTTTAATATAAACGAAAAAGGTGAAAATGTTTTTTTTAATGATATTAAAATGGTTAGTGAAGAAAGATGACCGTAATAAAATTATCTACAATACCTGATACAAAACAAGAAGAATGCAACATTATAAACATTAGAAAGAAAACAAAAACCCAACGAGTAAATCTGAGTTTAGTTCCTGCATATGACACAACAACACCACCAATACCTATTAACAAAAATGACGACTTACTTAGTTTGTGCAACGATAGACCAAAGAAATACCACATTTTTTTTGCCATTTCTAGCATCACCTACCAATAATCATGATTCTGACTAGGTTTTTACCTTTGTGTTACTTTATTTTTATAAACTGATTATTGTTTGTTTGTTTGTTTTCTTGACATTTTTTCTTGAGGTTCGTATGTGTACCTTAAGCATTTTTTTGCAAAAATAGTGTTGTTAAAACTTTTAAGCAAGTTGTTTTTTCAGAATATTTTATAATTATATACTTACCATTTACTAAAAAAAAAGTTAAAAATAGTTTGTTCATTTAGATAAGCCAAATTAATAAAATAGTAAAAAGACAAAGTTGTTTTATTTTGACAGTGAAAATTGGAACAAAAATTAAATGCACACAGTGTTAAAGGATACGCTAAGATATTTAACAAAAATTAGAAGATATTCCATGAACATTTATTATTTTTTAGGAAAACAGTAATAGGTCTACAGTAGTAACACTCGGAGTAGTTTCCAGCCCAGGTTCAGGTTCCAGCCCTATCCAGTACTACAGTAGTAAGTTACTTTTTTTGAACTGGTTTTTTTCCCTTCTGTTAATTAGCATAGAAATAGCATTATTAGAAACTAAATTCTCGCCAATTCTTTAATAGCATTTTTCTCAGAAGATCTATAGTTACACAGCTATAGATATATTATACCTCTGGCTATGTTATATTTTATGCATTGGAATTTTTTTAAGACTATTTCATTCAGAAGCATAAATAACTCCTTCGTAATTAATTATAATGAACATACAACCATTCAATTAAAAATTACTACATCTGGCTAGGATGTAGTGACAAATATTTACATGTCATATATGAAACTGAATTACTGCCTATGAAGTACAACATTCTCGGCCCGTCGTTGATGCATATCCATGCAAGTTTTTATATCCTACATATTTTTTTGAAGCAAGAGAATTATTCAAAATACACAGCAAATCTTGCTGACAGATTGTCTAGCGCTAAATGCTAGATGTTTGTTTTTATAACCTAGTATCTAGAGTCGGACTTAATTAACTGATTTGTATAAGTAAAAATAGATTATTTTCCTTTCATTCATGTTGATTGTACTGAAATTTAGGTTACCGTGAAGATTCCTTCTTCCTAGTTCCTGCAACGAATTCGGCTCGAGTGCACATGACACGTGCATCGGAACGATTAAACGATGCACCGACTGCTTGATTAATGGGTAGGGTAATATGCGGGTCTTTTTATAGTCTCACAGTTAAACGAGTACAGGGGTACGAATGTGGGTTATTAGAGTCAAATCTACCATTGAGCGTAGAGAAGATATTAAATTTTGGTAACTTTCACTTACCTACTATATATTTACGTTGAACACTGGACGTACCTAACTAAACATGTTCTACTGGCAGGCCCATATTTCCCAATAGGCTGAGAAGGCTGCAACCTAGGGCGGCAGATTTTGAGGGGCGGCAAAATTATATTTCTATAGTGCACGACATACTAAGAAACAGAATCGCTGGCGCTAATCACTTCACAGACTGAAGGCGACACGACAATTCAATAATTTCCATATTATTGCTATCTATACTAATATTGACAGTAGGATGCGCTTAATGGTGGCAAAGGCTAACAAAATGGTAACTAATTCCCTTATCGTTCTAGAACAGTAAGTATATAATTGTCAAAATAGACATTTTTAACATCGGATTAATTTAGAATGGGTTTTCTAAAGTTTAAATTTTAATTGAATTAAAAGAAATTTTAAATTATTTTAAATTATTTTAAATTAAATAATACAAATCAGTGGCGGCCCGTGACAATTGTTGTTGAGTGTGTTGCATGAATCACGACCAATATATAAAATAATAGAAATAGAATAACAGGGGAAAACCAAAAACAATTAAATTAGCTCTAATAGTAATTATTAATAATGGCATAATATAAAAATCTGAGCATGGAAAGGGCTGTTAATCTGCCTTCGCACATTGAATTTCTTAAAAATGTTTTTATCCGTTTTAACGTTGAAAAACTACGCTCAGCTTCTGCTGTAGTCATTGGCGTAGTCACCAGAATTTGTATCAATTTTTTGGTTTCTGCTCTGCTAATGTGTCCTCTAAATTATTAGAAATTATAAATTTTAATAAAGGCACTGCACCATTTAATGCTCTGTACTCGATATTGGAATACAAAACCGATAGCTCTGTTCGCAAACGTTGTTTATCAAAAAAAGTTATAAGCTGCACAAGTTAAGTCCAATTCATTTTCAGGAAACTTATTATTATATTTTTCGAAATGTTCTGAATATAAAAGCGCTGCTGCAACTAGGTGATTTGTATATGTAAACCGTTCTTTTGCATTATTTTTAATAACATGAGAAACTTCTATACAGGCAATACGATGATCCTGTGGGCTGTTATTTGGTCGTTTTCTATTTTGGACACTAGGCGCCGTACTTAAATTTGAGGCTTCATGTACGATAGGGTCTATTTTATTTCGGACATTGTTAATACTTTGCTCGAAAACATGTATAGCTTTTATAGCTGATACTTTTATTTTTCCAAACATTTCACATATATTCGGATAATAGTCGCAACTATTAGCAAGATTGGCTGATCAAAATTTTGCCAGTTTATTCAAATTTCACACGGACATTATTATATATCCTCAAAAATGCATTTGCAAATGAAAATATGAACAATACAAGAGACACTCACTAGCCCGTTTAAAAGCCTGTTTATTTCATTTAATTATGTGTCAAAAGTTGAACGTAATCCACAGAGGGAATAAAGTTATCGCATTGTCAGTCATCGACAAAATTACAATAGAATCCATTTTTTAAATTTCAATTTATATAGGACTCTATTCCTGTTCGTTGACACTGCTTCCGGTGCTGAAAGGGCTAGAGTCCCGTAATTTGTCCACTTCCGTTCGGGGCGCGTGTTTGATTGATCGACCACACCTCCAATAATAAACTTGTGACATACGTATATTATGTGCGTATTCTAGTTTAACGATCCGCTAGGCCAAACTATGGAGAAGTCTTTAATCAACATATTATGCACTCGTTCCATTTATTTATCGATCGCTAATTGCCCGTGTTCATCGGTGGCATGGAAATTATTTGAAGTTAATACCGGCTGATTGGTCTATATGGAGTTAGCAACAGTGTGGTCAGTGTGAGGTATTCCAATTGGACACTGCAATAATTTATACGATATTTATTGAATCAAGTTTAACAAATGTTTATAACGATGCGGGCTTACATCTACACTAACACTAATGTACTTACTTGTTATTTTATCAACAGTAAATCCACAAGAGGATAGGATTTTTATCAGATAAATTTTTCTTTGTAACGAAATAATTTTGCAAATCAGTGATTAAGAAAAACTGAAAATCGCGAGACCGAAGTTTAACAAATGTTTATAACGATGACGGTCTTATATTGACACTAACACTAATATACTTACTTGTTGTTTTATCAACAGTGAAACCACAAGAGAATAGGATTTTTATCAGATAAATTTTTCTTTGTAACGAAATAATTTTGCCAATCAGTGATTTTAGAAGAAAAACTGAAACTGGTCGGGAGATCGGAGAGCGATTTTGTCAAATGTCAGTTTTTCGAGCAAATTTACAGATTGCCAAAATTTTGAGTTAAAAATAAACTTATCCACAAAAGAAAAGCTCGAGTGTTTTTTGGGAAGATAAATTAACGACAGAATATTATGTGAACGAACAACAACAATAATTATCTTTATTTTCACAATTACTATCGGATCCGACAGACGTTATGCAAATGGACTGTGCAAACGTTGTAAATCCAAAAATTATATATTTTTTTTAAATAAACTATAAATTGTTTGGACCATTTTGAAGAAAAAATATGTGAAAAATATTTTTAAAATACCTGACGCGTACAGTTGTCACAACTCGACCTGTCAATTGCGTGTGAGTATCTGTAGGTATACTATAAACTTAAATGTGTTGAGTGAAAACTTAAAAATGTCTTAAATAATAGCAAAACATAATTTGAATATTAACAGGAATAAAATTTGTTTTTTTTATCTGAGTACGATTTGATGAACAATATTTTTAGTTAATCCGTGAGGGGTATAAACGAACACACTTGATGATTTGCCACCCCTTGAACACGCAACATATAATTAACCATGCGAAAAGCACGGTTTTGCTAGATCCAACCTACAAATTGACATTGTTTGGCCTTGTGAGTTATTAATAATCATTGTGAATGCCAAGCGAATTGGAAATTGCAAACGTTAGAATGGAATGGGCGAGTCTGAATCGGTCATTGGGATCCGTGGTAGAAGAACAACTTCACCTTGAAACTTGCCCTTTAAAATGGTAGCTTCAAGAACATTGCCCGTGATTTTTTATAACCAATCGCATGTCATTCGCCATAGTGTCATAGTGTCATCGTGTCATTCGCCATAGGTATGATTCTTTCAAACATGCCTTAATTTCGTCCGCACGTAGAATGACAATTGTTTGTCTGAAATCACCGGAGAGCAGCAGTAGAGCACGACCGAAAAGTCTGGTATTATTATTGATATCTTCCAGCGTTTTATCGAGTTCTTCAAGTAAGACGAAAACTAATATTACCTATAGGTATTCAATACTTCACAACTGAAAATTTAAATTTGTAGGTTAAGTTGATTTATATTGATCATTTCGAGATGACGTAGGTCTGAGAGGCATATGTCAATTTTGCAGTGGATTTTCAGATTTTCAGAAGTGGGAATAGTATTAAAATACCAAAATTGTGTGCCGTTGTGGATTGTTTTAGGGATTGTTATTGTTTTGTTACAGAACATGCCTTTATTTTCTCTGCAAGAACTTGTAATTCATTCCGTTTACTGTTTCTTGCATCATGTGCTTCTTTAAAAGGTCGGTAAAAAAGATCAAATTTAATATTGTATGTACTCACTAAAAAATTTTTATTGAAACATCTTCGCAGTTGAATTCCAGATTGTTATCTTTGTAATATTTTCCAGTTTTCTTTTTCCTATTAGAAAGCCAATCCTTTAATAATATATATCTGCTATATTTTGCCATGGAGTTATTTCTAACAGTTAGTAATTTCGTATCTCACAGAACTTCATAAATTGTTACTGGATAGGGGTGGAACCTTTGATGTAACTGTAACACTCGGAGTAGTTTCCACAAACACCAAAACACTTTCACTTCGCTCGACGCGCGTTTCGCCAACCAAGTTGGCATCATCCGGAGACGATTAAAACTAATCTTAAATTACAAAATCTACCATATTTATACTATTTTTCCGGTGACGTCACTAATGATATCACCGTGAAATTTACACGTGACTAACCACGCTTCAATGATCGGTTGCTAAGCAACGCGTAAAGCGGGCTACGGTATGATATCACCGTCAAATTTACGCGTGACTAATCACGCTTCAATCATCGGTTGCTAAGCAACGCGTAAAGCGGGCTATACGGGATAGGTCCCTTGTCGCTATTCATACTACTATTACACTTTACAATTTCTATGCTCTCAAATGCATCCAACTCTCTATTATTGGTCACATTTCTAACTAATCTTAAATTACTAATATCTATTCTATGATTGTTGTCAAAAGCATGTTGTGCAACACTAGACTTATCTGTTCTTCCATATTTTAGATGAGCCATATGTTCTTTAAATCTGGTGTTAATTGACCGTCTCGTTTGTCCAATATATTTTCGATCACAATCATTACAACTAATTTCGTAAATCCCAGACCTTTCATTTGGAACAATTTTATCCTTTGGATTGTCTAAAAGTTGTTGTAATTTGTTGCTCGACGAATGAATCGCTGTTATACCCACGTTTTTGAAAACCTTACTCAAACCATGAGTAAACCGGGGTTCGTACGGGATGGATACATATTTTGGAGCCTCTATATCCTTTTGAAAGGTCGTAGAATTACGAAGTGTGTCCTTAAATTTACGCTTCCTAATTAGTTTTTCAACTATATCTCTAGGATAACCATTACTCACAGCTATATCTTTAATTAATACTTTTTCTTTTTCAAATCTCTCATTACTGAGAGGGAAACTTAGTAAACGATGGACAAGAAAGTTGAAACTTGCCATTTTATGTTGATAGCAGTGGTGAGAGTCATTAGGAATATATCTGATCGTACTGGTATCTTTTCTATATATATCAAATTCTAACCTATTATCACTATTTTTAATTACTAATACATCTAAAAATGAAAGTTTTCCATTATTTCCTAGTTCATATGTAAACTTTACAGAAGTGAAACGACTATTTAATTTGGAAATGAAGTTTTCTACATCCGCAATCTTAGTGTCAAACACGGCAAAAATGTCATTCACATACCTAAGCCAAATCCTAGGAAAAGAATATATAAAGAACTTATAAAGAACTTATAAAGAACTTACTAGAAACCCTTTACCAAGAATGACCACTGAAATGAAAAATGTCCTCAAATCATGTAACAACCTTATTACTCCACCTGTTAAGAATGGGTTACGTGTGTCTAACCCTACTGTACCTAGATTGTATTGTCTACCAAAAATTCATAAGCCAGGGAAGTCGGTGCGTCCAATAGTATCGTCTACTGGATCTCCGACTTACCACTTATCAAAATGGTTGACTAAGGAATTTGAAAGTTTGCCCATTGCACAGCCTAGTTTTTCAGTTAAAAATTCGAATGATTTCATTGATAAGGTCAAGAATATTCAATTGCAAGAGGGTGAAATTTTGATTTCCTTTGATGTTTGTTCATTATTTCCTAGTGTACCAATTCCACAGACCTTGGACTATCTTGAGGATTTACTCGAATTAAACAACTATAGAAGAGAAGTAATAGAAGAATATATAAACCTTACAAAACTTTGTATGAAACAAAATTGCTTCCGTTTCAATGACAAGTTTTATGAACAACATGAAGGAACCGCAATGGGTAACTGTTTATCGCCTTTCATTGCTAATGTCTTCATGAGTCGTTTTGAAACTGAAGCAAAAGAAGAATTCGAGTATTTTCTTAGGATTTGGCTTAGGTATGTGGATGACATTTTTGCCGTGTTTGACACTAAGATTGCGGATGTAGAAAACTTCATTTCCAAATTAAATAGTCGTTTCACTTCTGTAAAGTTTACATATGAACTAGGAAATAATGGAAAACTTTCATTTTTAGATGTATTAGTAATTAAAAATAGTGATAATAGGTTAGAATTTGATATATATATATAGAAAAGATACCAGTACGATCAGATATATCCCTAATGACTCTCACCACTGCTATCAACATAAAATGGCAAGTTTCAACTTTCTTGTCCATCGTTTACTAAGTTTCCCTCTCAGTAATGAGAGATTTGAAAAAGAAAAAGTATTAATTAAAGATATAGCTGTGAGTAATGGTTATCCTAGAGATATAGTTGAAAAACTAATTAGGAAGCGTAAATTTAAGGACACACTTCGTAATTCTACGACCTTTCAAAAGGATATAGAGGCTCCAAAATATGTATCCATCCCGTACGAACCCCGGTTTACTCATGGTTTGAGTAAGGTTTTCAAAAACGTGGGTATAACAGCGATTCATTCGTCGAGCAACAAATTACAACAACTTTTAGACAATCCAAAGGATAAAATTGTTCCAAAGAACATATGGCTCATCTAAAATATGGAAGAACAGATAAGTCTAGTGTTGCACAACATGCTTTTGACAACAATCATAGAATAGATATTAGTAATTTAAGATTAGTTAGAAATGTGACCAATAATAGAGAGTTGGATGCATTTGAGAGCATAGAAATTGTAAAGTGTAATAGTAGTATGAATAGCGACAAGGGACCTATCCCGTATAGCCCGCTTTACGCGTTGCTTAGCAACCGATGATTGAAGCGTGATTAGTCACGCGTAAATTTGACGGTGATATCATACCGTAGCCCGCTTTACGCGTTGCTTAGCAACCGATCATTGAAGCGTGATTAGTCACGCGTAAATTTCACGGTGATATCATTAGTGACGTCACCGGAAAAATAGTATAAATATGGTAGATTTTGTAATTTAAGATTAGTTTTAATCGTCTCCGGATGATGCCAACTTGGTTGGCGAAACGCGCGTCGAGCGAAGTGAAAGTGTTTTGGTGTTTGTGGAAACTACTCCGAGTGTTTCATAAATTGTCTCCATATTGACGAAATGAAGGTACAACACGATGAGTATAAGTATTCGGACTCCTGTATAGTAAGGAATCTGTATAAGGCGATCCATTGAAGAATTGAAGTGCTAGTGCATGGACAGGATATAGTTGAATGAGTGGTGTAACTCCATACGTTTTCGGTGGGCGCCATAATTATCTACAATGACTGGAGAAGTACAATAATGTATCTCATTTTCATTGACATTAGGAGCTCGTGTAAAACAAATTTTATAACAATTTTAAAATAAAAGAAAGAGGAAAAATAAAAAGAATTCATGAGAAGTTGAAAGATTATGCGATGGAGAACTATTCAAAGTTTTTTCTATAAAAGATGCTTGTCAATCAGTTGAAAATAAGATTTGAAAGTATAAATGCGCTATTATATATTTTGTAATTTTATGTCCTGAGCACTTCCTTGAGTGAAGAAGAATTATAAATAAATATGTGAAAGCCCGCAATTTTCAAATTATATTAAAAACCTCTATTGACTTTCTTAAAAAAAATTAAGCCTTAGAAAGGGGGCTTGGAGATAGTAAATCGTTGGTGAATTTACATTCGACTTAACATTTTTGTTCTATTTAAAAATATTAGATCGATTTTGTTGTACAGCTTTGTTGTTGCTCTTCGAATGCGGTTTTGTACAATAAGTGATAAGAATTGTCTAAATACAAAATTAGAGAATGCTTTTATAAAGGGACTCTTTCGTTGTTCCATAGACGTTTACAGAGTACCTCTTATACGCCCTTTTAGCTTCTGGAACAAATATGTTCTGTATAACTGCTTCATGATGTTGACATTTGCTACGAATTTGCTACAGAACGTCTACAAAATGATATACGCCTAGTACTACTACACGCCTAGTGGGGAAGTTTAATTAAAATACCAATGGAACTTATGAATAACTTTTATAGAATAATGCCTTTAAAGCTAATTGCATTATTTTTACGAAACAAAAACAAAAACGGTTTTCGTGAAGTTTTGAAGTGAAGTTTTATTTTCTTTAATTATCTACCCTCTAGGTGGTCACTATTCGCCGAAGATAGCAAAATAAACACTTTCCAACCTATAAACAGCGTTTCAAAATTTGCCTTTATCTCGTGTTTAATTTTTTATCTTAATTATAGCTTTAATTAGTTTTTTAAATTAATTATAACCTTAAAAAAATCATCCCGCTGGTTCTTGTCTGTTCTTTTTTTTTCGGTATTGGCATCAGCCTAAAAGTAATCTAAATAGAATCAGACACTACGAAAAAAGTTATAAACCAGAGTATGAGATAAAAATTAGTTGCTTTTTACTATTTGTTTAATAATTAGGGCACGCGCTTAGGATGGACAAAACTAGAATAATCGAATGCTAAAGTGATTAATCCGTAAGTACTATGGTGGGGAGTTCTGGCTCCCCAGCTAATGATTTTCGCGTATCGCTTTTTTATTTCTCTATGAAATTTCTGTTGCTTCAGGTAATCTTCCTGAAGCATAAGAATTTTTATATACTGTGTAGAAAATTTTGAAAAGATAATTAGTTCGCCTGTAATTAACGTGTGGGGTGCTGAAACACCGTACGATAGGCTTTGTGTTAAAGAATTACATACAAATTCTTAAGATGGAGGCTTTGACGCAAAAACAGTTAGACAATTTAGCTGAAAACTTCTACGAGGAAGTGACAATGAAATGTATAATAATGAAAAAGATAGTGGCTTAAGGGACGACAAAAGTGAACATAGTGATTATGAAACAGGCTCTGAATTTGGGAGTGAAGCAGTACCACCGAGTAATTTTTGTAATAGTGTCTGTGGGCAGAACAAGACCGTAGTGATGAAAGTGATGATTCAGAAGAAGACGGTAGTACTGTAGTAGAAGAACCAGAAATAGAAGAAGAAGAAAGACAACTAGAATCTAGGCAAGACTTTTATAGGATAGACAAATTCTATTCAGTTTTTTTAAGATATGGAGGAAAAAACTCGTTTTATGTACTTGTAACATTTTGTTTGTTACAAAGAATACCAACCACACCCCCTGGATACAATGACAGTGAAAGAAGTTTCAAAAAATGTTGCGTTGACGAAATTTTTATATTTTTATAAATTTAATATATGTCGCTTACTTCTACAGAATGTGATATTGTGTTATAATCATTTGCTTTGAATACATTTTTTTCTATGACATTTTAAATGGTTACAGTGGTATTGTATTGTCCCTATTATCCTATACTATCGCATTCCATAAAAAAATATTTACGCTAAAATTAATCGTTGGATGCTGGTACACCCTAGGATAGTATTTATGTAATTAAAAAACACGATAGTACTTAAGGGTTAAAAAAGGTTCCACGCTAGTGGCAGAAATTTTCATATTGGAAGCTTTATCCTGCTTGTTAACCTCGCCGTCGCTTAAATAATCAACTCGAAATATCTAAATTGACTTCAGCGCTTATGATCCCATTGGACTTGCTACAGTCTTAAGATCACTACAAGTGTTTCTAGTTATTTATTAACTATATACTATTTTTTAATGGCTCATGAATTAATTATTTTAATGAACATGTGACAGTTAAAATGTTCTAGACTAATGAGACATTTAGAAAATTATCTCGCACTTATAAATAATCCTATGTTCATTTTTTTGATATCATATGCCGCGGAATATTTAATTATTTATTTAAATAAATATCTGAAAGTTTCCAACACGCCTACGGATATTTTAATGTATAACTCAAGGTGCAGGATTCCACAACCTGCATCTACACTGTGACATGGAACCAAGTAATGCACGCTTTATTGTATGGCAATAAACTATTAAAAGTAGGTTCTCATATGATTAAAAATTT
>CAXKVY010011243.1:0-20790 GCA_964058915.1 Tetropium fuscum | reverse complement strand
TGATATAATGAGAAACAGATATAGCGAATGCAGCTTTGACTTGGGCAACGATCCCCCACAAGTGTTCTAAAGCGGAAAGCAATTTTGATATAATTTATAAACGATCATGACAAAATCGGAATTAACCAGAATACAATATTATTTTTGCATATCTTGCTGGATATATCTGGATTGGGCGTTCGATTCTGATCCAAATGGATGAGTCTTTTTGCGGAGGATGCGTCCTTGCCACTACTTCACTTTCTTCGTGAGAAACTCGGTTTAGATATGAATAACGACCGGAACATTGCCACGACTGAATCAGGAAGAACGGATTGATGCTATATTCTCGAGAAATCTACATCATTTAGAATCACGAACATATGTGTCGTACTTCAGTTACCTTTATGGTAACTGAAGTGCGACGATATGTATAATACCTATCTTTCTCTCCCTCTATCTCTATCTCTCTCTATCTCTCTGTCAACGAATCGGTAAAGAAGTATTCACTTCTATCACGTGTACCATGCTACACGCGGATTTTTTTAGTGTTGAAAACTCTTATAGGGAGCCTAGTTTTTGAGACCCTCACGAAATCGTAAGATTCGAGCGACACGCTGCGGGGTATTATATGATACGATGTGGGTGTTTATAATACTAAGACGTTGAATAAACAAACGTCCCAGTACTTGTGACAACTGATTCATTTAGAGATTTGCCTGCATATTCTTGGTAAATTTACCATGTCTCCTATGTCAAGTTTCATATTTTCCATAAATATTTGTTCTCTTTATTGTATAAATAAGTTGCATTTATTACATTACAATTTTAAAAGTTGTGGTAACATGTTTATATATAGTAGGTATGTCCGCGGATGTGACTTGCCCAAAAATTAGTAACGACGTCGAAAAAAATAATATTTTTTATACGGGGTGATCACAAGTTACAAAATCTCAAAAATGTTTAGTTTTAGGGGAAACGCTATTATTTATAAAAGTTTACTCTCACCAAATTTTAAGATTTTGTAATTCTTAACCACCCTGTATATACAACACAATTTTTGACAAAGCCATCACTATCTTTAGGCAAACAAAAACTTTAATCACAGCTGATATGAGTTGATTAGCTGAGTCGAATGCCAATGTTTTACTGTTTTATTTATAAACAAAAACCTCAAATTCTTTTTGATAGGACATTGAATATCTCACTTCTTAAGAGCCTGACAGGCTGGTACAGGCGGCTTCTCTTACGAATGCCCCGTTGAACGAAATGGAGAATTGACAATGCCACGAAAAGTCAATTGCGACAGTACTCTTCTTCGCTTGGGGATTTTTTGGCATCTACAGTACACCAAAATTTGTATTTGTACCAACACTTGTGAAATCTCAATTCCTGATGGACAATGCTGCTTAAACGCCGATCTCACTTCTATGAGATAGGCACAATCTTCTCCACATATGTTATCCACACGGCGGTATTCTGCTGTCCACCTGTGTGCATTTCTTCCTGTTTGCGTAACTGTATTATAATGGTCACTTAGAGCATATACCTGCGGCAAATGGTTTTCAAAAATATGACGGGCCAAATTCATCGCAACGGCATCAACGTTCTCGGCACACGTCAGGTACGATCAACTTACTAATCGCACACATATTTGTTATATGCACGGCTAAGGAATCGCAAACCTGACTGAATATCACATGCAAGATAACCTGTTTTAAAGGACAAAATCTTCAGGGTCAAACGAACAAAAAATCGTAACACGTTTTATTTTTATTCAATTCACTTGAGAAATTTTTAGCAGTTGTGTCTGGTATTTTCAATACGCCTGCGATACTTGCGTAAGATGCAAGATCTGTGAATTTTTGATATAATAAACCATTTAACCATACCAAATTATGTTCGTTTTATATTATTTTACTTATATGCTGTTTGTTTTCAACACCCTCCGATGGTTGCAAAGATTGCGAGATCTGTGAATTTTTTATTAAATGTTGGTATACCGAAATAATTATATTTAATTCAAGGAAATTGTGGAAGATCAGATCTTTACTTCGGTAAAGAAGTAGAACAATCGTCTTATATTTACTATCTAGGAATTATATTTACTATTGGTAAATAAAGTTTATTTGAATATTTGATTTTACTGAAAAATGGTGGTGCCCCCAAAAAAATTTATACCTATTTAATATAGTTCTTATAAAATATTCTACAAGCAGTGTACCTAATTTCCATTACCGATAGGCGTAATGGCTGTTGACCAGTGAGCGATCAAACCAAGGCAGGGGGTTTGTGCTTTGGTTCCTGTTTGTAATTCGGTGCTGTGGATTTCGAAACGTCTTTTGAAATCTTTAAATATTTTAACGGCTTGTTTGGGGACCATTTGGGGACTTCGGTTGCGATATTTCCATCCTACAGTTCAAAAACAACAAGGACTTTATCCATCCTTGTCTATATTAAAGTTTTCGGTAAGGCCAACTGTGCCATAATTTCTACGTCACGCCACCGTTAATAAGAAAATACCAGTCGACGTTCGGCAATTTACTTTAGCCGGTTAGGGCGTCCTACCCGGAATCTCTCAGACATCTTACTAGAAAGCATCGGTTTATGTACGCTCCAAATATCTAATTAGTTTATGTTAATCTCTCCAGATTGCCTTGCTGCGATTTCCATAAATAAGTAGTAGTAGTAGCACATATTTGTTCTTACCTTTTTGATATTTCCGTTTTGTTCGTGGCATTCTATATATCGGTCGTACACTATTATAAACATATTTTATGGTAATTAGTTTGCTCCCAACAACCCCAAAGCTATTTAACACCTTGATGGAAAGACTAGGCAGATCTTATTGTGAGGGATAACTGGACAATTAATTGCTCCTATCTCTCGCGGATTTTTTCAAGCCTTAACAATACCCTATAAGTCTTGATACACCTTCTGCACAGAAATTAAACTTGCACCACTGTAATAATACTTATATAAATTAGTTTCGTCACAAATTATATTGCGTATGAAAAGTTATGAACATTGTCGGAGATAAAACACATCGACAGACTGATGTATACTTCGATTCCAATGCCGCCTTCGAAATATTTGAAACTGTTGCAAAAGAGGAGTAGCTATTAAAACGAAAATAATAAAGGCCATCACAGGTAAACAAAACCTGCTGAAATATAGGTTTGAGAAAAGAACACATCGTAGTGGAATATATATATAGAGCGGCGCGGGTCTTTTTGATCTTGCAAACTGCCATGTCAGTCGCTACTTTTGTAAAGTAATTGGCATTTAATAGTCTAATTTGATTTTCCTCATTACAGTTCATTCTCCATCCAAGAATAAAATACCAGAGAGAGCTAAGAAATGACACATCGGTTTTATTTTTGATTTTCAAGACAATTATTCGTCATAAATTTTCTATTAGTTCAGTGTCTTTGAGAAATAACATATTTTTTTTTCTGCAAACATTTAAGATTGGCGAATGACTTCCATTTTTTTACACCCGCAATAAACTTTTATCTTTAGGGAAACTGGTATTTAATTATTTTACATATTTTGACGATTAGTATCATTATCAAAATCGTGCATAGTGTAACAAAATGGTAATTGCAGACCTGATATTTGATCGGGAAGTATAACATGAACCCAAAAATGCGTATCCTTTTTTCGCTTCAAGTATTCAAGATCCACTTCAAGATCCACTTCTAGTATTGGTAATTTATCTTTTTTCTGCTGTTCTCGATTAGGAACCAAGTAAAATATCTTAACCTTATTGTCCTTATTGTAACATAAAGAGGGTCTTCTATTGAGTAGGTCTCATAAAATTACGGGCAGCGCGAATCATAAAAAAGTCGACAGTAATATCATAAAATATTACATAGGTCATTTTTGCAGTTAGACGTGTCACTTGAATGATGCTTTCCGGGATTATTATATTCAGTAATTAGCCCCATAACAAATGAATAGCCAAACAGCAAAAAATTACCCCAGAAAATAATATTAGAATAGCACTTACATAAAACGTACGGAGCAGCTAACTACACAGAAACAGAAAGATTACCTCAGAAATAGCACAATTGTATTGTTTTGAGAATTACGGAACTAAGTAGGCCAAGAAGAGTTTTTTATTTTAATTTTCTTGTCATATATGTAGAAGTAATCCCAGGGTAATCACCTAAAATATTGATATTATCCATGTAAATAAATCATATGTGTATATTCCATGTTCGTATTTTATTAGTTCTTGCTTTGTAATCTAAGGGCAAAAAGCGATGGTACCGCTCGGCCCGAAGCGAGGTTACATCTATAGCAGAGAATATTTTCCGCTTTGTAACCAGATGTAAAGCCATCTGGTTACAACGAAGCTAACGCGCTTATGGGTATAGGAGTTTCTTAAATCATGTACAGGGTAAAATATATCCTGCGTTATTGGCCGAGCTTTTACCCCCGTTACGTATTATTATTTAAAGGGGATGAAAGGCACCTACAACGAGGCTAGAGCCGCTCCTTTGCTAAAATTATTTAGTTTCCGACAGTTTTTCATAGAGTGGGTTTAAAATTAAAATAGTTTAGTGAGTGGGAAGTAAGTCAAAATTATTTTAGTAAAGTCAGGTCTACTTCAGGTGTAACGCATCTGGTTTAGCTAGTAAAGTGTCCAAATTTTAGCGTATTTTGTGTAATTATTTTATTGTTTTGTAACTTATTCCGCTAAAATTTAAATATAAATTTTGTTCCGATGTGATTTAGATGAATCTCTCAATCAAGGAAACCCGGCAATATACGCCATAGCGAGATTAACATAGACTACCTGGTCCGGACGAAATGAGAGGAGTACATGAACATTACACATTATAATTGGAGTTCCATCCACACTTTTGAAGCATATAAAGCACCACTTTATTCACTAGTGGAATAATGAAATTACTTTATACCACTAGTGGAATAATGATAAAATACAATCTTAAATAAATTACATTTTATTTATTTTTTATTAATATTAACTGTAACATTTATATTAACGGACATTTCCTTCTTGGTTTTGTCATATTTCACTTCGTTTCCATTAATAACAACCTTGTAGTTGTCCTCGGTTTCAGAACGCATAGTGCTTGTGGAAGTTTCTGATAAATCTGTAGAAACAATGGATCTCATCTTGCAAGGCACGAGTAGTACCAGGAGTACCTTGTATTCTCCTTGTCAGATCAAGCTTATTGGATATATAATCCTCGATATAACTGTCTACTATAGCGGAACTTCTCCAGCCACCATGTCGTTTAATTGTTGTAAGGTCAGCACCTTTATAAGAAAGGCTAAGAAAGTAGTTGTTTTCAATAGATTTCTACAAGATTTTATAGCTTTTATATATAACACTGCAAGTGTTGGAGTATTAATATTTTAAATTCAAGTA
This sequence comes from Tetropium fuscum, assembly GCA_964058915.1. Taxonomy (NCBI): domain Eukaryota; kingdom Metazoa; phylum Arthropoda; class Insecta; order Coleoptera; family Cerambycidae; genus Tetropium; species Tetropium fuscum. The sequence goes on along the minus strand of CAXKVY010011243.1, from coordinate 15,407 downwards.
TAAATGATCAATGAAACAGGTCGTACACCACTCTGAAGATCCTCAATGAAGGTGAAAGAACTTGTGAACTTGTGACTTTGAGAAGTGTATCTTCCTTATTATTCGTCTATTTCTCTATATAATGAAATGCTACAAACCCAAGACTAATTTTCACAAAACAAATATGAATAGCAAAGAACTTGAAATCTATATATATATATATATATATATATATATATATATATATATATATATATATATATATATATATATATATATATATATATATATATATATATATATATATATATATATATATATATATATATATATATATATATATATATATATATATATATATATATATATATATATATATAATATATATAATATATATATATAATATATAATATATATATATATATATATATATATATATATATATATATATATATATATATATATATATAATATATATAATATATATATATAATATATAATATATATATATATATATATATATATATATATATATATATATATATATATATATATATATATATATATATATATATATATATATATATATATATATATATATATATATATATATATATATATATATATATATATATATATATATATATATATATATATATATATATATATATATATATATATTCAACCAGCAGTTTGCACCTTACATCCGCTCTATATTCAGTATTTGTCATTATTCTAACCTGACAGTCTTCCTTTGCAAGCTAAAGATTTTGGTAGCTTGTGAGGTATGCCCCTAGTTTATTAGACCATAACCCATATGGGATATTATTATGGAATGATGGCTTATTATGGTTGTTAACACTATTTTGAATAACATATGTTTTTGAAATTTCCAATGACGAATATGTTTTTTGCTAGTTTTATTGCTACGTAGTCTACGTTGTGAACCCAGTTTAAATTTGTGCCAGGTATATGCCAAGAAACTTGACTTTTTCTGGATTTTGAAAGTTTTCAAGTAGTCTATGAGTGAAAATCATATCTACTGTCTTCTTTTGTGTAACAAAGTAGATCTAAGGTATGCTTACCTAGAATTAGGCATTAAGTTATTTGCATTGTAGGCCATTTGGTGCCCTGGCAGCAGTTGTCGTAGTGTTATATTAAGTGAGAATTTAAGTGTTTATATCACTAACGGAATAGACTCAGTGCCTTATTAGTGGATATCTTTAATTGTGTAAATTCTTTTGTGAGCAAAGAGTGATGTGATCCTTAATATGTTGAAGGACAAACAGAAACCTAAGGCTTATGGCAAACGTAAAAGGCACTTCAGGCAATTCTCGACGAGTTCGTTTTCGAATTTAACGGAAACCAGAACAGAACAGAGCAAAATAATTCGACGTTTGGAAATAGATAAGTAAACTTACAAAATATCAGATATGCAATGTTAATGTTCTAACTTTGAATATAACCGTTGAAATAATTGCCACAATTTATTGTAAAGGTGATCACAGCGTTACCGATTATGATAAACCCATGATAAAATATAAACTGTGCTATGTTAGGACACACTCAAGAATAAGGTTTGTGTTTTCCAAACATTTTGCAGTGTATCCATTCAGGATGAGTGAGCGCTGGTAAATAGAAGTTGGTTTAAATTATCCATGGAAATTTGTTCAGAGAAATATATTGGCGGCCACTGAACGTGATCCATATTGTAAGCTATAAAATTGTAAAACTACTCAAACTTAACATTATTTGCTCGCTCGAGTTGTTTATACTTTTATGTCCCTATTAATTTAGTAAGAAAATTAAAATAGTTCTGACCTTTGTATTTTATACCCTGAAATATTAGCATGCCATTGAGCATGAACACCCTGTATGCACTAGTTAACCATGGGAAACAAAATCTGTTGCATGGAGACTAGGAAATCTCTTAACCCACATGTTACTAATACATTTCATATAAATAGTATATCATCAACACATAATATGTCTATATGTTTCTGCGGTTATCATTACGTATAAGTACTTATATTAATCACAATAATTCTTATTTGATTATTAAAACTGGAATACAGAAAATAGTCTGAAATTTAGAAAATATAAATTATTTGTTCAAAATATGTAGCAACATATTTCATATATTTGTGAGTGGGTAATATCTAAATTCAAAATGTAACAATTAAAGTTCACAATGCCTGCTATAATAAAAAATATATTATTCAATTAAATGCATTCCTTGGCTATTTTAAAAGCCAATTGATTTTTTGTGAACTCAAGGTGAGGCATAGCACAATTGAACTGTGAAAGCAATTGAAATATCCCACCAGTGTTATATCTGAATTACGAATAGCGTTTTTTCCTGCCCTATTTGCCACCTAAATGTTTTTGCAACATGATTCACTTAGGATGCTATAATTCAACAGCTCTATCTAATTACTAAGAACATGGCGTAAAAATTGCTCGGGGAATACAGTTTGTCAAGGTAAGCTATTCACACGACACCAGCCCATATGCCTTTCAGATGACTATATACATAGAGTGCATTTTTCTAAAATGTAAATATTCAGAAAACTGGAGCAGTAACCCTATTTGGTCCAACGGCAGAAATAGGTGTGGTATAACGAGCCAGTGGCGTCTGAACTGCACACGTTGTTCTTATAAATAAGTTGTTTATGCCGGTGCATTTGATTTTTATTTCTTAGTGACCTTAGCGCTCTTAAAACAATTTGTGAAGTAGGCTGACTGATTGTGTTCTAGTATAGGTTTTAAGTGTTCTTCGTTAAATAACAGGAATTTAATCCATATAAATGTAAATAAATTTTAACATTGGAAATGTTTATGTTTAGACAAGAGTATGGGGACCAAGTTAGAAGTTTTCGTAACATTGGAAATGTTTATGTTTAGACAAGACTATGGGGACCAAGTTAGAAGTTTTCGTTCAAGGCCAAAAGACAGCGGTGTCGCGATCGAGTGACGCAATACATGTAGATATCGCAGCGCTCGGCCTTCTAGCGACGTGAAGAGTACTGGGGAGTGGGGAGTAATCGGTGCATCATTGCTAGTAGTGATGGGAATAATCGGGATATTTTCATAATCATAATTTTCATAAATTTAATAATTCGAGTGTAAACGAATGCCCAACGATAATTAAAATAAAAGAACAAGTGTAGGCTACAAACGTATATTATTCTAAACTAACTAACAAACCCTGTACATATTATTCCTTTCATAGGGCCATCAAAGCAGCCCATAAATACTTTACAGTTATCGAAACTGTCTCGCCCTGAAGGCAATTAAATACGTCTACCGCAATCTTGATAACATAAACAATAAACATATCGCTCAGCCGGTACGGTCCTATCCTAAAAGAGTCGACACCGGGCGTTAGTGTTTACACGAGATACATAATCGAATTTATTTAGGATGAACTTATAAAAATTCGAATTGTTTAATCGAATTTGTAGTATATACAACATGAGTAGGTTCCCATTGTGAATTATGATAGCAAAAATGAAATCATAAATCACTAAATAAGAGATTCTGATTTAGGTAATGAGCGACCGCGTTTTAAGAATATACATTCAGCAGCATACACATTTAAAAGAGTAAACTGATGAATTTGAATAATGAATTTATTATTTGAATTGTTTCTTATTTATAATTTTTTAAATAAAAAAGAATGCCGGACTGCATTCACTGCATAATTCCCGATCGTGAAAGCTGTCTGGGACACTTGGCCGCTAGTGTTTATTAATTATTAATCTTATGAATATTAGTTTTACCTGTAATATCAAAACTGTTCAAGTGTAAGTAGTAATTCCGTTAATTTTATTTGCCCAAAAAATAGTAATGACGTCGACAAAAATCATATTTTTTATACGGGGTGATCACAAATTACAAAATCTCAAAAATTTTTTACTTTTCGGGAAAAGCTATTATTTATAAAAGTTTTTGCTTGCCTAAAGCAATGTCGACAAAAATTATGTTTATTATACGGGGTGTTATTATACGGTCCGTTAAATTATTAACTAACGTGTTATTCTAAATTTATAAAATGCTAGGGACCCAATCGTACGCCAAACATTACTAATAAACACTTAATAAACATAAGCTCTAAAGCCAATCTGGAAATTTCCACAAGCATGCACGCGCACCATAGTATTTGACGTATTCGAAACAACTCAAAAGGATCGGTATATTATGTTTCATATATTTTGTTATCATTTCCAATGTCTCCGATAGTTGCAAGGATTGCGAAATCTGTGAATTTTTTGAGGTTATTTTACTTTATTTATGTTATTTTACTTTATTTGTTATTCGGTCTCTATTTCAGGACTGCATTGCGCAAAATTTCCCCCGAAAGGTCAGTTGTTGGTAATGGACAAATAGCCAATTCAATTTGTATTTCATAGGTTAATAATTAATAATACAAACATATTAATATTACACATAGGTATATTACCATTGTTATGTACGTAGCGTAACTAATATATTTGCTAACTAATTAATAATTGTTTACAGGATTAAGAAGCCAACAAAAGGACTCGGCGGTGAAAATTTACACTTTTGGCACTTACATTAGAAAATTAATACCTTTTGAAAACATTCAAGAAATGAACTGAAATAATATGGCAGAGGGTTTGAAAGAGCGCTATTTTTATGAAAAGCGTCCCATTCCTTTTTATAAAATGTAATAGCTTTTTCTGTTGATTCGCACTCTTTGATAGATTGAGTTTTCAATACACTACGGTATAAAATAAAATGGTAATTTATTCCACAAAACCATTCTGCGGTGCTTATAAACGCGTAATCGATGTCGCCTTTTAGGTTTATTTTTAATTAAAATAGATTATCATGCTACATTATATCGAATTAGTGAAAATAATTAGGCACGTTATTAAGGATTTTTTATTCTCGCTTATAATAACATTTGAATTTTATCATACTTTACACGAGTAGGTATTATTATACAAAATATATATTGTATTGCATTTTACAGATTCGGCAAGTTTAAATCTTAGGTGGACGGTCCTGTTGGATGGTAGGGAACAGAAATAGGAAACTATTGTACTGGAAATATTAACTATTTATGTAACCAGTTGGGAAAAGTACTATTTTGTGTAACGAGCAGATTTATTCTCGCTAGCGCTCGTTTTGCAAATGGATACGAGTTAAACAAAATAGTGTTTCCCAACGTGTTTCATAAAAGATTTTTTCTAATTTTCACCAATTTTATATTTTATGAGAAGAAAACTATGAATTTTATACGTTCAAAAATAATCCAGTAGGTTGTAACGGTGTGACAGCTCGTCACTTTCATAGGTTGTCAGGTCTAAATAACCTACTATCGGGTCTATTCCCATTCACATCCGTTAAAATTAATTAAATCAGCCGTTTATATTTTAATTTTTAACACCCCGTTATGTTAAAATATAGAAAGTGGTATTCAGAAAGGACACTTTAACGGATCTGTTAAAATTCCTCATAAATAACGGATCTGTTTATTCATGTTAGAGAATATAGCAATAGACTATTGAAATTCGGTACAATGGAAATTCAATGTAGTTAATTCTACAAGTTATCTGTGATTTTACGCATATGTTCAATGTCTAGTCTATGTCTATGAAGAGCGGCATCTTCTATCTTCAGAAGAGCGGCCAATGAAAAGTTCGGATTGTTTTGAGTGAACGTTTTTTGCCTTTCAAATCTGTTCATAGGTAGATAACAAAGTTAAAGAGGGATGAATTTGTGGTGGCGCGCCCTTTACTTAGATAATTTACTATTTTTTCTGACTATTAACCATTAATCTATGTTATTAACTATTAGTAGGTAGGTACCTTTCGTTACATCTTTATTTGTATAATATGTTTGATGTTAATTTCTTTTAGAAATAATGTTATTTTGTTTTGTAGAATAAAATACTTAATTGTGATGATAATGATAATTAATGGTGATAGGTACTATTTAAGGAATAAAGTACATGTTTTGTCAAATTATATTTTTAGTCAAATATTTTATATATAAAATACAATGATAAAGTACACAAATATTTAATAATCAAATACAGAAATAATCACTTTTAAAAAAGGATTATTTCTATAATTTCTCAAACCAGTTCAGGTATTTAAGTAAACTTTAAAGAGGTGAATTATAATAAGTGTAAAAAATGTCCAGGCACCGATTAAACACACAAAAAAATATAAGACTAATGTTTTAGACCCCGAACTACATATTTAATTCAATATTAAATATTTAAAAACGTACCTATCAAGAGAAATGACAGTTGCTTGATATGATATGAGCCCACAGAGAAAAATCCAACGAGTTTAATTCAGGAGACTTAGGAGCCAAGAAAAAGTAAATTCACTGTTCAGGAAAATCTATGAAACTACAGGATAATACTCTTAAATAAGCTAGGAAATTTAATGTGGAATGTTTAAGGGTTCTTAACCCTGTTAAATATGTTGTAGTTTTGTAACTGAAAAAAATATAAATATATATATACACTCCCCGGCACAAAATTCCGTCACCCTAAAATTTTGCCCAATTTTGATGTTTTATAACTTTTTTATTTTTCATCTGATTTTCATAAATTTTTTACCAGTCTGTAGATCAGTTCATTGTGTGTATTTTTAATTAAAAGTCATATTTTTCGTCCAGGCAATATTATACAGGGGTAAATCAAAGTGTTGTTTTTTGTCGTAAACTCAAAACACCCTGTGGAAAAATTGAGGCGAATAATTTTGTTTACAAACTGTTTGCTGCCATCTTAGACGTATTGTAAACATTTTGTTTTTTGATTCATCCCATTATCTCATTTCTTCTGCGAGCAGCAAAATTTTAAATGAAACGCTGATTTCAAGCTTATTTTTATTAACAAAAACATCCACTAGGTATATCACAAAATTAATTAACAAAGACAAATTTTAATAACGTGTATGTCCTCCTCTCGCAGCAATGACAGCTTGCATTCTTCGTGGCATCGAATTAATAAGATTACTTATTCTGTCTTGAGGAATAGCCTGATATTCTTCTGTCAGCGCCAGCCGTAAGTCTTGCAAGGTTAGTGGTTGCACAGGACGGCGACGGAGTGCTCTTTTAAGAACATCCCAAAGATGTTCGATTGGGTTGAGATCCGGGCTACATGCGGGCCAGTCCAATCTTGGAAGTCCAACCTCATCCAGATATTCGCTCACTACCCGTGCAACGTGAGGTCTAGCATTATCATGCATTAATGTAAATTGGTTCCCAATGAAAGGAGCAAATGGAACAACAATTTCTTGGAGGATTTCCTCAATGTAACGGTGGGCGGTTAGTGCTCCATTTTCAACAAATACAAGGTCAGTACGTGCATCGGTAGAAATACCCGCCCAAACCATGACTGAACCACCGTAATATTGCAGTCGCTCAGATATGATGCAGTCTGCATATCTTTCATTTCTACGTCTGTATACCCGTTCACAACCATCCGGCGACCTTAAACAAACCCTGGATTCATCTGTGAATAGTACGTTTCCCCACTGTTCTACAGTCCAGTCAGCATGCGCTCTTGCAAATCTCAGTCGGTGTTGTCGATGTCGAGGAAGCAATTTTGGACATACTGCTGGCCTTCGTGAATGCAATCCTGCTTCTAACAATCTTCTACGTATCGTTCTTTCACTTACACTTACTCGACGTACCATTTGCAAGTCATTTTTTAGATACACAGCAGTAGCTCTTCGATCTCTTAAAGAACTCATAATGACAAAGTGATCATCAGCTTGAGTGGTCATTCTCCTTCTGCCAGAGCCTTGCCGCCTAATAAAGTTTCCCGTCTGTAGATACCTATTCCAAACATCACAAACTGTAGACCGCGCAATTCCCAGAGTACGGGAGACATAACTCTTATTGCGGCAATCCTCTATTAAGGCAACAATTCTACCTACGTCTGCTGTAGTTACCATGATGACAACACACTAAATTAACTGTACTGTCAAATATTCTGTCACAATAACCGCGTATTTAGCCAACGTCGATGTTTTTTTATTAAAAATGATAAAATTAACAGCGTTTCAAATTTTGCTGCTCGCAGAAGAAATGAGATAATGGGATGAATCAAAAAACAAAATGTTTACAATACGTCTAAAATGGCAGCAAACAGTTTGTAAACAAAATTATTCGCCTCAATTTTTCCACAGGGTGTTTTGAGTTTACGACAAAAAACAACACTTTGATTTACCCTTGTATAATATTGCCTGGACGAAAAATATGACTTATTACAATAATTAAAAAGACACACAATGAACTGATCTACAGACTGGTAAAAAATTTATGAAAATCAGATGAAAAATAAAAAAGGTATAAAACATCAAAATTGGGCAAAATTTTAGGGTGACGGAATTTTGTGCCGGGGAGTGTATATATATATATATATATATGTATATATATATATATATATATATATATATATATATATATATATATATATATATATATATATATATATATATATATATATATATATATATATATATATATATATATATATATATATATATATATATATATATATATATATATATATATATATATATATATATATATATATATATATATATATATATATATATATATTATATATAGTTACTTCCCTTTGATTATATATTTCTGCAGTCATTAGAAACTTGTTCCAATGATTTGAAATATGTTGTGTTGCCTGTTGTATTGCTTCTGATATCGCCCAGCTTACTTATTGTTGACTCGTACTAAGATTAAATGATTGTCCAACCCCCAGCTAGTAGAAACCCTTTCCAAAAAGTTGAACGCTGCCAATACCTGAGATAAAGTGCATTAAATAAATTACTATTGACTAGGTGAAAAGGACTTACCTGTAAAAGCACTGGGAATTTTGTTACATTAGCTCCTTCATCCATAAACAGACTTATTTCTTCAATAAATTGTCTCACTGCAAATTTACTTAAATGGAATTGTTGCTTAAAATTCCAGTTAGGCACTTCGAATGGATTTGATGTGCCCCTAAGATGTCGTTGGCGTTATCGAACATTATTCCTTCGGAATGGATATTTTATATAGTTACATGTCATGTAGTTTTTTTTGTAAACTTGAGGTAACTACAAAATAACTTTTAATTTTATTATTATTAAGAAACCAATATACCGATACCTACCTACTATAATACTAGTAATATAAATATGTAGGTAGGTATATACCCACCAACCGCTGTAATTCTTTAAATATAAGTGCTGGTATTACCATATTTTTTTTAATAAGGTAAAAACTATTATTCAATTAATAAACCACATAATGGGTACCTAACCACTCTTGTTCTTGTTCACACAGTAAAGTTTTATTTAACAACTGTACATAACCACACTTTCATTTCAAATGTCAACAAACTGAACAAACGGCCTGTTACATTATTAAACGGTCCATCTAACCACCCTTTTAAAATAAACGGGTTTTGGTTAATTTTAACATAATACAATTTAATTTGGGACAACGAGAATAGCGTTTCTGTTAAAAATTTCCGTTAATTTTTTTAACGGATTTTCTGGTCCGTTATTTCTTCCGGTTCTGGTCTGATTTATTTTTAACATTGCTAATGAGAATAGACCCGTATGTAATGAACTTTACACAACCAGTTGCGTAATATTTTACTTTTCGTAACTGGTTGTGAAAAGTAAGACGTTTTCTAACGTCACAGGGTTTTTGAAAAGTCTCACTTTAGATGTCAAAATTAGAAAAATATATTTATTATACCACGTTGTCACTATAAACGCAGTATTCCATGCGTTCACTTCTGGTTCTTCTGTGCGCTTTCTTATTGACAGACTAGCGACAACTCATTTGTCTTTTTCATGTGGTCACAATTGGACAGAAATTGATGACATCGATGGACTATCGATCAATGAAAGATAACGATCATATTTTACATAGGTCGTGGGTATGGCTTGGGGTACTGGAAAGAAAAAGATTGATTATACCACGTTGACAAACTTGCCACAACTCATTCTCTCTCTTTCATGTGGTCGCAATTAGGCAGAAATGTTTTGAGACATCGATGAACTATCGATAATCGTAGATCGTGGATAGGAGATACGCTACTAAACAAATAGAAATGGGAAGATAGGAAGGGATGAAAATATCAAATTACGGAAGCCTGTTGATTGTTTTAACACAGCTCACATCTCGGCGTCACTGCCAATATATTTGTTTCTTTTCTGTACCGGGTGATGCATTAATAGAGGACGCCGTCCATATCCCAGGAACTGTAAAATAGAGAACGTTGGAGAAAAATCTATATCCAAAGTGGACTAGAGGAATCGCTGGAAATTATTTTCAAATTTGTAATATGACCACTAGATAGCGTTAGAAACGTTAAATTAAAAAAATTAAATATCTCCATAATTTTCTATAATAAGGTATACCGAAAATATGTACTTGGTAATGTTGAATAACAGTTATTTATGCAACCAGTACAAAAAGTAAATGTTTAATGCAGGCGACGTGAAATTGTCACAATACAAATTGGACAATACGTCGAGTACAATAAACACTTTTGATATGGAAACATATGTTTATTCTGACATAATTATATAGAGAATCAAAACTGCAAGTACCTAACCAATGGAAACTGAAGGTCGATATCTTATTTCTAACCGGAGAAATTGTTTTAAAAAAATTATATTGGAAAAGTATTAATGAGTTTATACCGATTAAGCAGTGAGAAAGGGTGAATAGAAGTAATGATAGAGCTAGAAACACCTATTTATCAATTATTTATATGTATTGCATTGTAGGCAATTGATAGATACCATTTAAGATTTGTCTTTAACTGGCCGAATGATACCCGTGTTTATTAGGCCAAACTTTGATAGCGTTGAAATTAAAATCTTAATTAATTAATTAAGATCTAAATAAGTAGGCATTCAAACTAAAATCACATAATGTCACCATTTCGGTGATATAAGTTAAATTATTAATTTTCTTGTCTTGCATGCCGATTACAAATATGAAGGGGCGTTTGATATACTTCAAGTTTATTTTTCTTGTATGCGAAACGCAACAGTTGTTGCGATAATATATGCAGTAGATTTTGCTGAAAAGAGGCATTATGATAAAAGAGTTTTCACTCGATTAGCCCTACGTTTACGAACTTGTGGAAATTTCTAGGATGCCGTACAGAAGAAAATGTAATCAATGTTTTATCATACATGGAAATAAATCCACATGGTAGCACCCGAAATAGCATCTGATTTAGGACCACGTTTCCATCCATCAGGCTGTATATAAGGCAGATTTTGGTAGAAGACTATACTAGTTACTGCCATTGGCTGTTAAACATGCTTCAAAATGATCCTCAACTACTGTCACATATGTTATGGACAGATGAAGCTCCTTGTAAAATCAATGGTGGGGTAAATCGGCACCACAATATAATCTCTTGACCAGTGTCAAGAGAAAATTAGCATTGGATGTTAGAAGTCCAGCATTAAATTTATTGGGAAATCTATCTCAATTTTGTAAGAGAACAAACGTCTTGGAAGACGTGCCTCCAGAAACTAGGAAAACATGTTTCTGCAACATGATGGATGTGCAGCACACTCTTCACTTGCTGTGCTTTAAAATATGGACAGAACATTTTCTCACAAGTAGTGTGGAAGATGGAGTTTATTTTTATGGCCCGCTAGATCACTTGACCTTACCTACCTGAATTTTCATCTATGGGGTAAGGTAAAAGACTTTGAAATCGTTAAGAAAGTGTTTCAATAACGACCAACGACAAGAGAAGATATCGTTTTTAAACGGTTTTATTTAACTTGACCGTATATTTATGTTGGTTTCAAATCTTGCAACAGCTTTTTTAACTACTAATTCTCGATAAGCTAGAGACTTGAAATTTGGTAGGTTTATAGTGTTCCGGTGACAATACCTATTTTCTATAAAAAAAATCAAAATGGATCCATAATGGGGGACTTTCCTATTTATAAACCGATTTGTCTCAAACTTGAAACTTTGCGGGGTTTAAGGTTACTCAATACAATTTTTGACTCAATCTTAATAAGATCAAAATGGCGATTCCAAAATGGCTGATTATCGAATTTATGACCAATTTCTCTCATACTTGGTACTTGGAGTTGTTTAAGGTTATTGGGCCCATTTGGTTGTTTTTAACGAGTCCGGTACATTATACTTGTGACAACGGTTTAATGAAAGGCAGGAGATGGACAGTGGAACTTAAAAAAACTAAAAACTACAAAATCAAAATAGGTAAAAAAACTTAACAAACAGTTTTATTTTAAATCATCAGTTGTACTAAAAACTATAAAGTAATTAGGACACAAACCTGGACAATCCTGAGATTCTGATATTTGGTAAGAAAAAAAAACGTGGGGGGCATAAAAACCTATATAAGTTTTTTTACCTATTTTTATTAGAATACAAAATGCAACCTACAGTATATCCGCTGCGGAAGTGGATTATGCCGTGCAAGTAACACGCGACAGACTTGGTATTACCACTACGAGTAAACGGTATAAATTCATTAATACTTTTCCAACATATTAGCAAAAATATATTTTTGTTAATATCTCCGGTTAGAAATAACATATTGACCTACGGTTTTCACTGGTTTCTTTCAATATTGTTACTCTATATGCCTGAGTGAGAATAAACATATGTTTATGTTTGAAATTTTGGAGGAAAAACGGAAAGTTAGTTTGTATTTGTTTGTTTGTATAACAATATTTATATGTTGTTTGTATAACAGCGCCACCTATCTTCCGCGGCAACAACTAAATTGGCACATTATATTCTAGTAATGATAAAGTAAAAAAATCTCTTTCCAGTGAAACTCGTTTGATTATGTCAAGCGAAACTATGGTAATCGCCATTTTTTTGGCAAATGTTTGCCTTCCCCCACCACATAATTTTCAGAGTTATGAAAAACATTTTTACACCAAAGTTATGATAAGTTAAGGTAACTAATTGAGCAAACAATTACTAGTGCCTAGTGCTATTATACAAGTGTTAAATTAACTGCTAGTCGTATTTTAACACATTTCACAACGTAACAAGTTGGAAAATGTTAAGGTTGTTGGGACAATAATTGGCTGCAGAACAATGCAGAAAACCAGAAGCTGTGGAAGTTCAGGGCATCATTCATATAAAACAAGTAGTTTGATTTTTAGTGAAGAAATAAATGAAAATTTGTAAAAGACGTTGCAATCAATATGAACCGGGATTGACTGAAAACATTAAGTTATATAAAAAATTATAAAGTTTCTTATAAATGTGATACAAAGAGGTGTACTACTGATCATGATGACTGTGCAGCATTTCATGAAATTAATATTTGCAGATATTATAAATGAAACGAATATCCCGACTCTGCAACTACTACTGTAATGCCTCTTACGTGCAGGCATTAAATGGACGGGCTTATTGAACGAATACGGATTGTATTGAAACTAATAGCTGCTTATGTATCATATACGGGCAAAATGCATGAAATTTCGTACGGCCTAAATGTATGTATATACACGATGATTAGGTGGAAATTTTGAAATGTTGGATTATTATTATTATTTTCAGTATTTTTTATATTGTACACGCTGGCACGGCGACGACACATTACCTTTCTGACTATGGTTGCGTATCCTCGCTAGTATTTCAAACAACCATTGAGGAAATCCAATGAAAAAATGCTCTACGGTTTTTCACATATAATAATGGCCAAACTCAATCTATGGTTACTATTGAACTAAAATTTCATCGTGGCGCGTTCTTCGCATTAGGGTAAATTAAAATTTTATATTTAGGTCTATGCGTTCCCTTGGAATTTAGTTCGAAAAATTATACGAATCATTAAACGGAACCCGCAACCTTCACTAACTCTGATTGAACTACTAAGGGTTATGAATACGAATGTGTTATGAATACGAAATAAAAATATTATATATGCGTATGTTTGCGAAATTCTACCTACTGCGACTGAATGCCTGCATGAACTGGAATATTATGAGGAATATAGTTTATTCGCTATAAAAATGTTGCAGCTATAAAACCGCAAAACCAGATTCACGGCACGATGTCTTTTCTATGAATCAATAGAACTGCAGTTCAGATACGTTAAGTAACCACTTAGTGACGGGTGAATGGGATATCAAGTTATTGAAAATTCAGATATAAATAAATCCAATATCCCAACTAGCCCTTCTATATTTTATGAAATATCCTTGAATCGTAGACACATTCCTAAAACTTAAACATTCAACGAACTAAACTCAGACCACTACGAATTCTCAAACAGGGTCAATTCTTGATATTATGCTTCGCCATAGAGATAAAAAAATTATTAAAAACAGTGGTTCAGAATGTTGGATAATCTTATAAGTTTACATCTTTCTTTAACTCATACTTAAGCAAAATAATGCAGTGTGTTTAGGTAGTACTATGGTTACAAGTTTGAAAAATTTATAGCGGAATCTGGCGTCCCTCAAAGATCAGTTCTTGGTCAATTGCTGTTCAATGTCTTCGTAGATGATTTTGTTGTGATGACTTGAAAATTTATTATACAATTGACTGTTCTAGTGACGGGTATCAGTTAAAAATTGATTTAATTAAAATTTATGGGTGGTGTAAAAAGAAGCTTCCACTAAATATCCAGAAATGTTACTCTGTCACTTACGCTTACAAAACTGTCTATTAAATGATTACCTGATAGATAACTGTTCGATTGAAATAGTTAGTTGTTCCTTACCCCTGCGCGATATTTGATGGCAAAATTATATTTGGTTCTCATATAAATCATGCAATTTTGTCATATAGATCGCTAGGTTTTATATTGACATTCCAACGGTTATAAAGATACTAGTATATTGAAACTTTTGTTTAACTCTTTAGTTATAACTTAGCTTGAATATGCTGTTGTAGTCTGGAACCCACATTAAAAATCCAAAGAAAATTTTTGAAACATTTATGCTTCACCCAGGATAACGTGTATTCACCTACTGGCATTGACAACGTGATTTAGTTATACAGATTTTCTCTTAATTCACTACAACCACGTGCAGAAATTCATGATACTTTACTCCTACACAAAATTGTCTACAACGCAACTGACTGTTGGAATATATAGGAACTTTTCCATTTACGAGTACTTTCTATGTCAACCCGACTCCATCAAACCTTCTATATTCGAGCCTCACGCACTAATCTATTAAATACGCTCGTATTAGTACTATTAAGGGGAGCTACAGCAAAATACAGGATACCATTGGTATCTTTTGTTGTAAAATCAATGGTATAAAATATGTATATACCTAGAAATAAGCCAGAACCAATTTGCATTGATTCCGACTGTAATTGGGACTCTGTAATAAACATTTTATTACGACGACTGTGTTCGTTGTTAAGGCTCGAAAGTT
>CAXKVY010011242.1:0-27908 GCA_964058915.1 Tetropium fuscum | reverse complement strand
AAAAGAGTGCCCGCCAAGTCAAAATATAATATCAACAAACCCCCTTTAAAATTGGCGGGCGATCATCAACGATAGCCTTTAGTTTATTTTTGCGTTAGAAGAACACAAACATAAAAGTATGTCGGCGGTGTGTACCTTGGCAGACATAGGCGAGGACGGACGCGCGCCAGAGAAAACAATGTCGACTGTATTCATACAAACCACCGTCGACTTAACAGTTCAGTTCGCGATGCGGATGGAGATTACCTCCGCTCGCGCCTCCTAGGAAGTCGTTGATCGGTTCATGTGCATGGAATACGCTACTTCCGCTCATGCCATCTCACCAGCATCCTACGTTATCGAAGTAATATACTTATATACAAGTGCTAATTTAATAAAGTGACTGCAGTATAGACACTGTCCAACATGCATGACTGAAAAGGTAACTATGAACTCTCACTATATAAAATAATAATTGCTGGTTGGTTTAGATATGCGTCAGTGCCCAATTATCTAACTTATTGCATTTGGTTATTTTAATCTTATTAAACATTGCTACTATAAAACCCTCTTATAATGTAAGGACATTATCAGTCAATAAGTAAATGATTCACAACTGAAATGGAATGGCTTTCCCAATTTTGAACTACTATATCTCGAAGATTATTTGCACAATTGAATTGTTAGTTCTATAAGCTAATTTTTTTACCTACGAGACTATTTTTAGTAAGCAAGAATAAATCGTGCCTAATTGTAAATGGCAGTTATATCTTACCAGTGGAATTCTAAAAAAGTTGATGCCTGCATCATAATAAGAGGAACTGAACCTACTGTTCAGTATGTATCTAAATTCAGCGATTTGGTTGGTAGTGATTTTATTTTCGAAACATTTACCATTTTTTGTAAAAGATAAACCCGCGAGAGCGAAATTTATAAATCATTGTCTTAGTCGAAGTCTACGTCTTAGGGCAAGTCGTATCGCAGATGGTTAACCATTTGTTCATTGGAACTGCCAGTCAACCATGAACGTAGTTTAGTGTATTTTCTGTAGTAGGCATCAGTTTAGCTCAATCTCAGGTAATGTAAACCTCTGATTGAGACAGTTGGCTGCAATGGATATTCCATTTTGTTTGACATTTGACATTAACTGTTTTTCTTCTTTAAATACATATTAATATTTCCATATTTCTGACTAATTGAGTATTTTCATATGAATGGGTAAAATAAAATAATGTGCTTTTCTTTAATACAGAAGTAAATAAGAAAATAATTTTCCTTTTTTCTAGGTATATGATTTCTCTGTTACATATATTATTATTATTATTTTCGTGATCATGATAATTTATTCTAGACTAAAATGACAAATAAAAGAACTCGTAAAATCTCAAATATGCTCCTCAAATCAAGAATAAATAAACAGAGTAGAATAGCAACAAACCAAAGATCGAAGCTTGCAGAAGCTTACTCATTTCTATCACACACTATATTTTATCTGCAATTTTATGGATTATTAATTCAACCGTGCCCTGAGATAAACTAAATCTTTCTCTAAACTCAATTCCACTCAATTTTAAAAAATTATTCTTTTAAAATTTCCGCGCGCTCTCGGGAAAGAATCGATTTCAATTAGTTCTAAGAAATCCTCATCAACAGTGAAATTTTCCAAATATTTTCGTCAGAGCTCCAAAAGGCCGAGAGAAATTGTGCTAAGTACCAAGTGATCAGAATAATCATAATACAATTATTACCAATTGAGAAAAACAAATTTTCACTTTTATAGGGGGCGGTTATACCTCCATACGAGTGGATTTCTAAAATCCTTTCTGGGTGGATGCCTATGTCATAAGATAAGAGATACATACTACCCAAATTTCATATACCTAGTTTCATATAGGTTTAGTGAATTGGGTGGGCGTTCATGATCACCCAGTCGGTCATTCATTCAGTCAGGATGTTTGCCAAAATATAAAAAAACATTCTTCTAATTTTGACATATAAAGTGATACTTTTCAAAACCCTTTGACGTTAGGAAACGTCTTACTTTTCACAACCAGTTATGAAAAGTAAAATATTACGCAACTGGTTGTGTAATAGCTATTTATGTAACCAGTTGGAAAAAGTACTAATTTGTGTAACAAACAGATTTCTGCGGAACGAGCGCTAGGGAGTTCCGCAAAAGAATGCGAGTGACACAAAATAGTGTTTCCCAACGTGTTTCATACAAGATATTTTATAATTTTCACCAATTTTATATTTTATGAGAAGAAAACTATGAATTTTATATGTTTAAAAACAAAAGAGTAGGTTGTAACGGTGTGACAGCTCGTCACTTAAATAGCTTGTCAGGTTTAAATAACCTACTCTGTAAAGAACTTTACACAACCAGTTGCATAATATTTTTCTTTTCGTAACTGGTTGTGAAAAGTAAGACGTTTCCTAACGTCATAGGGTTTTGAAAAGTCTCACTTTACATGTCAAAATTAGAAAAAGACTGAGATATACAAACAATTTTTGGCAAGTCAAAAAAGATGCTTAAAAAGACAAACTATAAATACACATTTCACAGTCAAAGTGTAAAAAACAAATTATAAAACCAGTTGTGTAAAACGTAAGAATTACACAAATATTATTTTAAAACAGGAAACGATTTAAGTGATGTCCATTACACAAATCATGACTCATAGGTAGGTACTATCAAGCAAGTAGCATCAAACAAATCGTCAAAAATTCTGACATTACAACACTACACACAATGAGGCATCCGCGGCACGTGACATTTATGGTCGTGGGTAGTTGGCATGGTGGTAAACCACAGATAGTTATAAGACTGTTTAGTTAGACTGACTTAATTTGAAGAAATTTGACAACTTTGACAGCCGACGAGATATAGAGAGATAGAAGTAAAATAAAGTTTACACAGCATTTTTACTGGTGATTGTTAAAAATCTAGCAGAATT
Source organism: Tetropium fuscum (assembly GCA_964058915.1). Classification (NCBI taxonomy): domain Eukaryota; kingdom Metazoa; phylum Arthropoda; class Insecta; order Coleoptera; family Cerambycidae; genus Tetropium; species Tetropium fuscum. The sequence goes on along the minus strand of CAXKVY010011242.1, from coordinate 24,972 downwards.
GCAAATGTCTCAAATCAACCAATATAATACTACTAACAAACAAAGGGAATTTAGTTATACGTAATTTGGTGTAAGAAATATAAAATATTCCGTTTAAACTAAGAAAGTTATGGCGGTCTCCAGTAGACCAAATGTAATGGAAGAAATAAAACACTTCCTATTTTACATTTTAAATTATTTTAATTGTAGAAGGTACTTCAGATCCTGCTCTTTCTACATATCAAAAAGAAGTGCTGAACTCATATTGAATAAAATTTATAAATATTCTTACGAACTCATGCATATATAACTTTTTTTAAATGTCAGATATCTCAGAAACGCTTTTGCATTTGGTATAGGATACGTTACATATTTTTGGTTTACCTTTCAAACAACTTTTTGAAAATACAATAATATAATAAGATTTCAGTTAAAATAACAAAGTTGGCATCTACTTCCGTTATAACCTAAGTTAACTATATAGTTAAAACTTCAATGGGACCACCCCCCAATGATACCCTATAGTATCCAGCAAATATCATCCAATTTGCCTACATACACGAATTAAATTCAAAACCTCCCCCTTTTTTGAAGTCGATTAAAAACAAGTAAAGCTAACACCGTTTGATTTTGTAACGTCAGTAAATATTCAGGAAAAAATAAAAATGTTTTCCCTTGATTTTGAGCCCTGACAGAGCCCCCCACTCCTCTACGTTCTCCTGTTGTATAGTAAAAACTTTGAGGTCCCCTAGCTCCCCTCCTAATCATCCGGTTTTTTATTAGTTAGGCTATAATCAAAGGTCAAAATAAAAGCTGCCAAATGGTAAAAAAATATTTTCCCCACCCCCTTTGTTTATCCTCCTCTCGCCCCTCTCCTAATTATCCCACTCCCCCAGCCTGCGGCCTCATATTTCCTTCATAATAGCTCTTCACAAAAAAAAATAGTAATCATCCGATTCCACTCAGCTTTAAATGAGCGTATGTTTTTTGTATGTTACCTACTTTTCATTTTTTATATCAACTTTTTTTTTTGTAAAGTCAAAAGCCGCCGAGATATACCGTTTTCCCACGCGTTTAATCGATTTGTCCCCCCTCCCCCCCCCCTTGACCCCGTCTGAACAAACCATATGCCAAAATGATGGGGGGACAGGACTAGATAGATTGGGCAAAATACTTTTTGCATTTTAGTTGTCTGTTTTGGAAACTCAGATCCTGTCTTTTTCTTTTCCTACCGATTTTTTAGGGGGCAGATCTGCTCCCTTAGGGTGGGATTTTACAGGTGGTGGGATAATCAAAGTCCCTACTTTGTATATGTATGTCAGAAGAATTCAGCGGTTGAGGTTTTTAGTGTCTACTTATGGGATACAGTTTTAAAAAGACAACCTTTTAGAGAAGAAATAAATTAGCATTAACATCAATTCCACCAATTTAGCGATGAAATTTTAAAATATCCCTTCTTTGTGGAAGTCTATGGCATAAGAGTAATCTGCTGCTCAATTTAATTCAGTCAATTCCCTTAGGGGATGAAGTTTTGAAAAATAAAAAAATATTATATATTATGTAGAAAAATGAAATACAATTTATTAGAAATTGCTATTTTTGAGAAAAAAATACATTTTAACTTTTAGGGGGCGAAAACAATTCGATAAAATCCAGATGGAAATTTCGATCATGATCAGATATAATATAATCTATATTATAATGATCTCTATTATAATTATATAACGCTTTCTTCGTAAAAAGTTACAGCACTCAACAAGTCACCAAGCACTATTAATTAATTCCATAACTCAATTTTCAAACATATTTTTTAAGGAATATATTTAGTATCTATCATGTTATGAGATTAAACATCCTTTTTCACGAATTACGAAGGACTTCACGAATTAACACAGGATTACAGGTCAGGGTGACAAAACCTAGTGATGTTTCAGTAACTCTTTTCTAGGTAGACCCAAACGATTTACCGGACTTCCCGACTTCACCACGTGTTTTCCAGTTAAGAGGCTTAGATATCAGTGAAGACATGCAAAAGTCTAAACATTCCCACGCACTTCACTTATCCGTCAAAATCATCTGTAGGTACGGGCTGCGTGCCCTTCTCGTAGACTGTCGCATTTAAACAACAATGGGAAAGACATTTAAGTCACCATTATTTTAACGATATAAGCAGGTACGTCGTGAGCAAAAAAAAATAGGAGAACTATTTATTTATTTCCAATGTAAATCTGTCTCTATTTGCATTTTTAATGAGTGGCCGAAATAAAACATTTTTTATTGAAAAGCTGTTGTTATCGCTATAGCAACTGATGGATGTGCAAAGAGACAACTTGTACAGCGTTATAATATTAACAAAAATTCGGTGTTTAACAATGTCTGTTTGGCATATAATTAAATAATCTTATACAATGATCATTAGTAATAATATTTTCCCATGGATTATTTATTATTTCCAGTAATTTTTGGATATTCCGAGGTCTCACATTTCGTTTTCGAATACTTCTTACTAGTAGTTTCCATGCGTCTTCCGCAGGGTTAAGATCTGGACAATGACTGGGCCAGTTAACAATATTAATGTTGTTATCTTGAGAATAATTAGTTACGGATTGAGCAGTATGAACGAAACAATTATCTTGTTGAGAAATAAATTCATTATTAGGAAATAATTGTGACACAGAAGGGAACGGATTTTTCTAAACGATCGGAACCAGATCCGTTTCGGATAACCGAAATTTTGATTAAACCGGAGTAAGATTAAAAATAGTAAACATCATTTATTAATGCAAAAAAATGGGTTTTAATATGTTGAACTTATAGGTAAATTTTCGGATAAAGCGGAAAACTTCGAATAAAGCCGGAAAACTTCGGTTAAGCCGGGAAACTTCGAATAAAGTGGAGATTTAAATTTCACAATTTGCATCGGATAATGCGGAGTCTACTGTATTACCTAAAATCCTAATATGCATTTCACTATTAAATCGTTTTTCAATATGCCACAAGACACCAGGACTGTTATAAATAGCAAAAAATACTCTATCGAAGACAAAATAGCTTACAGTCCGAGTTATTTTTTTTCATATTCTGTAGAGCTGTAGAAAAGACGTCATATTTGACAGAAGTACCGAAATCGGCTATCTACAGAATCCTTAAAAAGAGTTACTGAACGAAAAGTACGATTTGACGCAGGAAAACCAAAGGAAATTGACACATCACATGTGAAGTTACTATAAGACCCAATTTATGATAAATATAGGAAAAATGAAATTCCAACTGTGGATTCATTACTATTGGAATTGAGCGGTCGGTTGCAAATTAGCAAACAAACGTTTAGGTGATGTCTTAATGATGATGGTTATGGCGATGGCTTAGAAAAATAGGATTAACATTTAAAATCATCATTGAAAGGGCGACGATAATGAAAAGTCGTAGAACTGTTTCGTGGCGCTTGGAATATTTGGAAAGCATAACCAAATTTAGAAAAGAACAACTACCGATTTATTACTTGGACGAAACTTGGTACGACACACATGATACAGTCAAAAGAAGCTGGACAGATGACTCCGACAGATGCAAAGTAGATATGCCTCCAAATAGAGGAAAACTGTTATTAATTCTATATTGGGGTATTAATAATGGATGGGTTCCTAATTGCCTAAATCACAGTGGAATAAAATTGGAGGAATCCAGCGTTGACTACTACAAAAATATGTATTCTGACATTTTTGAGGAGTGGTTTAAGAATAATTTACTACCGAATGTAGAAAAGAATAGCGTTATAGTCATGGATAACGCCCCGTACCACTCAAGACTTTTAGAGAAGATTCCGAATACAAGCACGAAGAAAAGAGACATTCAGAATTTTTAATGTCACACAATTTAGAATTTAACAAAAAAATTACGAAGGATATCAACTCAACTTTTGGATATCGATATAAGAAAAATAATTTTTTCAAAACAATATGTTGTAGATGAAATAGCTAAAGCTCATGGACACAATGTTCTAAGATTACCTCCGTATTTTTGCATCTCCAATCCAATTGAATTAGTATGGAGTCAACTAAAACATGGAATTCGACGAAACAATAAGTTTCCCAAATTTGATTCAAAAGTGATTGAAGTTATAAAATCGGAGGTAGAGAAAGTGTCATCGGATAAATGGAATAAATGCGTAGAGCACGTCAAAAAAATTGAAAATGAATACATCGAACATGGAAAGCAACAAACGCTAATCAAGATCGGTTTTTAATAAATCTAAATGAAGATTCTGAAGAAAGCAGTGATAGTGGCAGTAGTGATAGTAACAATAGTGATAGTGACAGTGAATAAATTATTTATTTTCCAATCTATTAGTGTTTATATTTGTTTATATTTTCATACCTACATTGTGTACAGTGTACACCTGTCTTGTTTTATTTTTACTTTAAAATATATATATTTTTAAGTTGTTACTTATTCGACTTTATTATAATTTTATAAAGGGTCCGCCAATAGGGACGCTCGATCTTTGACAGCTCATGGCGGCCATGTTGTTTGTGGTAGAGTTGGCAAACGTAGTTGTTATTATTCAGTGTATCTTCACAAATCACCATGAACCAATTCAGCCGCGAGCAACATGTGCAAATCGTTAAAACTTATTACGAAAATCATTCATCGGTTCGAGCAACGTTCCGCGCGCTCCGCCAATTTTACGGTGCAATTGATCGTCCTGCTGAGTCGACTATCCGTCGTTTGATTAACAAATTCGAGGCAACCGGTTCGGTGAACAATCAGCCAACACCGACGCGTCGTCGAAACGTCCGATCTGCCCAGAATGTCGCCGCTGTGCGCGATAGTGTGCGTGAAAATCCGCGACAGTCAATTTCACGTCGCGCACAGGAACTCCGCCTTTCGGAAACATCACTTCGCCGAATCTTGCATCTGGATTTGGGCATGCATCCGTACAAGATCCAGCTGACACAAGAGCTCAAAATAAACGACCATAGACAGCGCCGTATCTTCGCTGATTGAGCAGTTGGAAGTCGACCCCGATTTTGGTCGCAAAATCATCTTCAGCGATGAGGCACATTTTTGGTTAAATGGGAATGTCAACAAGCAGAAATGCCGTTATTGGGCCGAGAACAATCCACAGGAGGTCCACCAGGTCGCAATGCACCCAGCAAAGGTAACTGTTTGGTGTGGATTTTGGGCCGGAGGCATCATCGGGCCGTATTTCTTCGAGAACGACGATGGTGTGTCCATCACGGTAAACGGCGAACGATACAGATCCATGATAACGAACTTTTTCTGGCATGAAATCGACAATATGGATGTCGAGGATATGTGGTTTCAGCAGGACGGCGCTACGAGCCACACAGCGCGCGCCACAATGGATCTTCTGCACGAGCGCTTCGGAGGAATGGTTATCTCGCGCGGAGGCGACCACCGAGATCAACTGGCCACCGAGATCGTGCGATTTAACCCCACTAGACTATTTCTTGTGGGGTTTTCTTAAATCACAGGTCTACGCAAACCAACCACAAAACACTGATGCCCTCAAAGTCAACATACGCCACGCCATCGATGAAATACAGCCCGATTTGTGCGCCAGAGTCATTGAAAATTGGACTTCTCGTATGCGCGCCACCCAGCGAAGCCGAGGTGGACATTTGACCGATATTATTTTCCATACATAATGCCTTCGAATACTCTTTCAAACAAAAAATAAATTTCATTTATACCTCTCACACAACTTGCTTTATTTCATTTTAAAGATCGAGCGCGCTTATTGGCGGACCCTTTATAATTGTTATTTTTATATTATTTGTTTTATATTATTTATTATTTATAGTTGTTATATACCTGTAAATCCATAAAGACAAAAAGAACTATTTATATATCTACTATTATAATGTGCAGTTATAGAAAAATTTGTTTTGTGTAAACTATACGTAAAATATATAATCAATATACCTAATTGATGCTTTTCTTCAAATAGAAAGTCTGACACAAGGGCGCGAAATATTCAAAAAATATTGTAACGAAGTAATTATCCAAGAATAACACAACACCTCATATAGAAAAATAAAACAAGATATTATATTACCATGATAGTCATTTGATCCAAATGCAGTGTAAAATGTAGAGATGTCAACGGGAGGTCCCTAGAAGTTGTCCAGCTTTGAAATGACAGTGACATTCAACATCTGGAGATACCCGAGAAGTTTTGCCAGCGGGATATCCGGACATTACTACGTTATACAAACACCAAGCACCATCTGAAATTAAATATGCATCTATTAATCTGTTTGATTTAAACTTAAACCTTTCATAATTATGAATGAGGATCGGAAATGATAATGTAATTAATTGTTTGGCATCGTAACGAAAATGATACTAACAGAATATGCTAAGTTCAATTATATTATACATAAATGGTATTACAAAAGAATAAATGGAAATATAAAATTACTAGATTATACAAAATTATTGAACTCAAATCAATACAGATAGATCTCTGTATTTTTTCAAGATATCCTCGCTCAAAATTCAATAATTTGGATAAGAAAATTTGCTTCGTGATTTTGATTGTAGGAAAAGGGCATTTTTAAGATCACCCTGTAAATAAAGCAAATAGCCAGAAAATTCAAAAACCCTTTAGATATCAGGTCCATATTTATCGAAAATCGAAATTTTTTTTGTTGAAATGGGATCATGCTGAATTTTACGTAACCTTGCATTGTTTTATTCACGAATCTGTAGAGACTTTATGTGATGTGAGATGTGACATATACTATAGGTTCAAAATATAATGGGACACACGGTAGATGATGTTGATACCTCAAAAGTAGGTAATTCTAGGATAGTTTCCCCACCTAACTAAAAAAAAATAACTAACTAAAAAACTAAAAAATATAAGATATGATATTTAATCAAGAACACTTGTAACATCTTGTTTTTCAAATAATGTAATAATTGCAGGTTTATATTTAAAAAATGAAAATGTCGTTTTTTCTCTCCCTACGATGCGGGTGAGATGCCCTACAATAACGGGATAGGTGCGCCAGCTCTAAAAGAATAGTAAAGATCATATTAAATATTGACATAAGTTAAAAAACCCATCTCATAAAAAATGTATACCATATTTTTATTAACATAACGGCAAATAACAATAATAAACCAAAAATATACTACAAAAACAAAAACAAACTGTTATATAAAAGAACACAACAAATTGTTCAAAAATTGTTCAAACCAAAATTTGGCGAAAAGGGCAAAGCGGTGGAACAAGCCAGAACCTGAAAATTAACCTAAAAGTGTATTTTAAAGCTTTATTCGGTTGTTCAACTCTTTTTTGTTCCCAGGTACGGGTTAGTTGTTGGATGTTCTGCACGGGATAGATGCCCCATGGCATCTATCCTTTCGTGCGGTACAGAGGCATCTGTACCGCACACATCCATCCATACATGCATTCAATAAATGTTTGGATATTATCACATACATAACCTCAATCTAAGAATCAAAATACTGCATGACCACAGTTTGCACAGCCAAAATCAATAAATATACAAAATATCTATGACTAAACATGTTAAATCTTATAATAATTATTGTATTCATGTAAACGTACCTTTAAATATCCCTATCTCGCTATATTGATGGAGCACAAACACAAATACCTGTACCGGCGAGTAGTTTGGCATAACTGAAGAGTGGCTAGCGAATTTTAGTTTAGGCACGAAATATGAAAACGTCTATACCGATGGGCAACTCACCCCGAATTACCGTATATTGAATTTCACTTGCTTGCTATTATACCGATAGTTGTTAATAAAATCTTGAAAAATGCAGTTGCAAATCATGCAGTTTCTTTTATCAGTTTCAGTTTCAAATCTCTATGCAGTCTTGCCTTCATTAAAAAAAGTAGATGATGTATTATAAACATTATATTAGATAATGACTCCAAAAATAATATACCTATGACCTCGAATATTTCATACTGATCAAATCTTTGTAAATAATATATCTTTCGGGCGAATCTAAAATCTAAAATCTTCTACAAAAAAAAATTCTTCGGTCCAATATCAACAGTGGCATTTTTATATTATTCCTTAAGTGCTGTTGCAATTACCAGAATGACATTCATCATCATCATCTTCAGTATGTATGCGAATGAAACTAGTTTCCACAAGATGTTATGTCAACATCAAAATCAAAGTCTGTATTTCTGTTGTTGGAAAGATCATCGTAGTATATAAACATCGAGAGATAAAGATTGTCCACTTGATTTCTGCTCATTTAATTTTGTTTAAAAATTATGTGTAAAATGTATATTTATATACCTTCTCATTATTTAGCATAAAACATTCTAAAACTCAATATTATTCATATTATAATATTAACTATCAAAAATCACCTGCAATAAATATTTACTCAAGTATGACTTTATACCAGTATTTATTGCGATAAGTTCCTTGGATTTTTTCGTCTTCATGTTTTTGGGTCATACCTAGTCATCGTTCTTGCTGAACATTTTTTATAACGAAAATTGAGAAAATACGAATGCACATATTTTTCGTAAGCAATTATTCGTAACTTATAGATTGATAAAATCAGAAATAATTGTTTCCGTCAGACACCAGTAAAACATGACACTTCTTAAATCATTTCATGACATTGAATCAACATTTCTTGTATTTAAGCATCTGGGTAGGTATATATTTTTTCAGATATTTGTTTGACAAGCAACAAAAAGTATTTATTAGCTGCAATAAATGTTTTATTTTGGGATACACAATCATTTGCATGAAAATGTCAGTTTAATTGCCTTATTTATTATTTGTTTTAAAAAATTGCCATCTTTACATCAAACCAATATATTTTTATTATCAAAACTGTGTGAAGTAAATTAGTTTCTGAAAACAAAGACATAATTATAATGTACATATGATGTAACAATATGATGATGTAAACATTATGATGTAACATTATAAAATCTAATATAATTTATTACAAACAAATAAATTTTATTTAACCTTAACTAATCGTTTTTTTCTCGCGTATTTTGACACTTGTCTACTGAGTTAATTTTAAGAGATAGAAATGGGAAATTCAAAAATTTTAGGACTTTATTCATTCATTCATTCATTCAATCTTTTTTAAACATTTTTTTTAAACGAACGCCCTGTATATTTTTTAATCGTTATCGATCTTTCGAGCCTCGTTTTTTGCAAAAACAAGCATGAAATCAAAAAATAAGAAAACTGCCAGCGCCGTACCGTACCGTAGGTAACAAAAAGGGGAAAGGAAGAAATAGGAAAAAGAAAACTCTGAAATATTTAAATTAAATAGTTAAAGTTTGTATATAAAATATACAAAGAAACGTAATTGTTTATTTGTATTTTTTGTTATACATAGTTTAATAATGTAGTTATTTAAGAGACAAATAATATTTTATAAAAATTAAAACTTATTTTAATAGTAAGTGACAACACATTCAGCTATATCCATAAAATTGTATAGCAGTTTTCCAAAATGACATCTTAGTCTATATTCTAACAGTGTATTTATTCTATATGTGATGCAGAGGCGTACAGTCCATGGAAGCAAGGCAGATTTCGCTAACCCATAACAGATGCGTCTTCGACTCCGATTGAGTCACAGTAGTACAAAATCCAATAGAACCTATGCCGGTTAATAGCTATCTGATGTATCGGCTGCTGAATGCATCGGCGTGAGCTCACCTAGCCAGTCGCCTGCTTTATGCGGGCGCGGATGCTACCGTTGGAGTAGGTTCTTTGTTTGCGTCGAGAGGATATTGAACTTTCCTTTCCACCTGCTGAATGCATCGGCGCGTTGGATCGCCAGTCGCGTGCTTTATGTAGGCGCGGATGCTATTGTTGGAGTGTTTTTAAGTTTTAACGGCTATCCGTGGGTGATCCGTCGGTCGGCTGCCTCGTGTCTCGTGCGAAGCAGCGAAATTGAAGACTATAATACGGATATGGACATGCAAATACCTTAAACTTGAATATGTGAAATGACTAAGTTAAAATACTATAGTGTATTCATAATCAAGAGTCACCAGTTGGCAATTATGCATCTTCCGATGAGAGTGAATGTTAAATTTAATGATAATTATATTACCAATAAATAAAATGTATGTTTATTATCTATACTTTAGATTTGCTAGTGGGGTACTGGCAGTATTGCTGTTAACGTGCATACCTTGTGTATTTGTTATGTTGGTGACTCTTGGTGGTGAATACACTTTAGACATATTTTATATTAAAACTTAAATAACACCTTGTAAAATTCACATCTAGGTAATTCGACATTTACTTTATTCAAAGGCTTTAACCTGAAAACCATATCGGCTTACTTATTATTAAGGGAATCCTTTCACGCTTCCTTCCAGCGACTGTCTAAATATTATTTCAGGCGATTTCCTTGCCATAATTAAATCTGCCATTCACTTCATTCATCCCCCAAGAAGGTTGGTCTTCTCGATTCATTTCGATTTTGTAGTGAATAGTGGAGGTGGGCAGACAATTAAGCTCTTGAAACTGAAAGTAAACATTCTGGAATACCAGTGATAATAAAGGCAGTCGGTCACCGGCCAGCGGCTCGGCGGTAGCATTGGTTATGGCTAGACCAATATTTGAAATGCGGCTTGTTTCTCGTGGATTAGGTAAACCATCTAAATCATGACAAACTAGCCTAAGATAACTTAACCCATGTTCGAGTGTTAGTTCGGCATGCGGAATGGACCACCTGTGCTGGTCACCTCAAGAGGTGTGAAATGTTCTCGAGATTGTTTGCCCATCAATATCCTGAGCCGTGTGCGATGAATCGTTGATTCTACTAAAATATCAAAAGACCAAACACAGGAATAAAGAGTGTCATTAGTTCTAAAATATAATTATTTCTACTTTGAAATAAAATGTTGGTAACATGAATCTTGGTGAACTCTATTATAGGTCGAACGTTTTTCTATTAGGTACTCTTTTATTTTCGATCCGTTTTATTTCAATACCTAATATTATGTTGAGATTGGGAGATTTTGCAGTTTGATAGATTTATGTTGATTGCACATGGTTTATAATTCCAGATATTCAATGGAAACAAATAACACTAAGAATATTTTCGTTTTCAACTGTTTCAACGCTTTCGCTGAAGAAACTCCTTAAAAAGTAATTTTATGCGCGCCAATTACAATTAAATTTTATGTTTATAATAAATTCCTATAGTATAGCGAAAATAATACCTTTTTCGTGTCATATATATTTTTCATATGATTAATATTTATAATAATAATAAAATTTACAATAATAAAATAGCAAATTAAATATCAAAAAACATGTTGCGATGTTATGGAACAGTTAATTTAAGTATGTAATCCAAAATTTCATTTGGATCCAATATGACCCTTTTAAACCAATGCCGGTCGCTTCATTTGAAACGACATATTCTATTCACATCTTCAAACAAATACTCTTAGATATAGTAAATATAGTAAATATTTTTAGATATTTACTCACTTGTTGATTATTACTGCTTTAAAATCTTTATCAAGAATATGACGAAAACTGTTTTAGAGATATCTAGGAAACTGCCTAGACCTTCTATTACGTCGTGGGCACCTCCACTATCACTTAAATTCACTTATTTTCTTTACAGAATATTATGGAAACACGTGAAATTACTATCGTGCACAATTTATTTAAAATAATTATTTAATTTTCTCAAAGAAAAATTATACGTGGCGACCGTTATGAGTGCCTTTTAATAACTGAGCATTATTATTTGTAGTTAAGGAAGTACCTTTCTCAAAAACAAAGACACTTCCTTAGTTACCAGTGTTTCCTTATATATTTGAGTTATATGTTATCCATTCTAGTTATATGTTAACCAGTTGTTTTATTATTTATACGTTTTATATTTTCACTAAGGATTACTATTTTAAACACATCACATATTAATTTTACTATCTTTGGGTTGTTATCTACTTTTTATTTTCACTCTTGACGTTTGATACTATTTCTTCTCGGTAAGCGTACGTTTGACCTATGGACTCTGCTTCCAGTATAAATGCCTCGCCCCCCTCTTTTCGGACATGCTTTAATACATTTTTATTTATAATTAGATATAGTTTAATAGTTTTTGATATAGAATAAATCATATAATAAAGGGTCCGCCAATAAGCGCGCTCGATCTTTAAAATGAAATAAAGCAAGTTGTGTGAGAGGTATAAATGAAATTTATTTTTTGTTTGAAAGAGTGTTCGAAGGCATTATGTATGGAAAATAATATCGGTCAAATGTCCACCTCGGCTTCGCTGGGTGGCGCGCATACGAGAAGTCCAATTTTCAATGACTCTGGCGCACAAATCGGGCTGTATTTCATCGATGGCGTGGCGTATGTTGACTTTGAGGGCATCAGTGTTTTGTGGTTGGTTTGCGTAGACCTGTGATTTAAGAAAACCCCACAAGAAATAGTCTAGTGGGGTTAAATCGCACGATCTCGGTGGCCAGTTGATGTCGCCTCCGCGCGAGATAACCATTCCTCCGAAGCGCTCGTGCAGAAGATCCATTGTGGCGCGCGCTGTGTGGCTCGTAGCGCCGTCCTGGTGAAACCACATATCCTCGACATCCATATTGTCGATTTCATGCCAGAAAAAGTTCGTTAGCATGGATCTGTATCGTTCGCCGTTTACCGTGATGGACACACCATCGTCGTTCTCGAAGAAATACGGCCCGATGATGCCTCCGGCCCAAAATCCACACCAAACAGTTACCTTTGCTGGGTGCATTGCGACCTGGTGGACCTCCTGTGGATTGTTCTCGGCCCAATAACGGCAATTCTGCTTGTTGACATTCCCATTTAACCAAAAATGTGCCTCATCGCTGAAGATGATTTTGCGACCAAAATCGGGGTCGACTTCCAACTGCTCTAAAGCCCAATCAGCGAAGATACGGCGCTGTCTATGGTCGTTTATTTTGAGCTCTTGTGTCAGCTGGATCTTGTACGGATGCATGCCCAAATCCAGATGCAAGATTCGGCGAAGTGATGTTTCCGAAAGGCGGAGTTCCTGTGCGCGACGTGAAATTGACTGTCGCGGATTTTCACGCACACTATCGCGCACAGCGGCGACATTCTGGGCAGATCGGACGTTTCGACGACGCGTCGGTGTTGGCTGATTGTTCACCGAACCGGTTGCCTCGAATTTGTTAATCAAACGACGGATAGTCGACTCAGCAGGACGATCAATTGCACCGTAAAATTGGCGGAGCGCGCGGAACGTTGCTCGAACCGATGAATGATTTTCGTAATAAGTTTTACCGATTTGCACATGTTGCTCGCGGCTGAATTGGTTCATGGTGATTTGTGAAGATACACTGAATAATAACAACTACGTTTGCCAACTCTACCACAAACAACATGGCCGCCATGAGCTGTCAAAGATCGAGCGTCCCTATTGGCGGACCCTTTATGATATGGCGAAATTATTGTTATTGTCAATTGATTTTTCTGCTGATTTTTAATTAAGTTATTAATAAAATACGGCTTCACCAATGAGCATGTGGCTGGTTAGACCACGTGCTGTGATGCTCTGTGTTCGTTATGCTATCAAAGACTGCCTGTCGCGCGAGCTCAGAATGCGCGTTAAATTCGCGTGGACGAAGTCGCGGGTGACCCCTAGTCTGTTATATATGTCGCAAACTAATATCTTTTAGTTATTTTATAGTCACTGAAAGTACATCAGCACGATTGCAAAATTATTAATATATCAAAATAAATTTTAACAAAAAATCCAGACGGGTATTGACGAATGCCGCGGGTGGAATATTCCATAGAAGCTAGAGCACGTTATATATCTCTGTGATTGATACAGGGATAAATATGCGAGAAGATGTGTGGCTTCCGCAAACTGTAATAACAACTACAGGAATATTGATGCCTGCGGCAGGAACATAAGAAGGGAAAAGTTAATCCAAGCCTTCCTAAGGCGGCTGCCGACAAAAACGTATATGAGCCGTTCGCATACTGTAGCATATGATAATAAACCACAGCCATAACCTACGAGATATTAAGTTATCTCTCTTGGTATATATTTGTCTTAATGTCATCTATAGACACTGTAATGTCAATGTTCGTGTCATGTCGTATCGTATGTCAATGTTCAATGTTCGTATCGTATGTAATAATATATGCGTAAGTATGAGTATGACTAATTTCATTTCATTTAATGGTATCGACGCGACGCAGATATTATTTATAAAAGTAATTTTATCAATAGCTATATTATAATAGCATTACAATAGCTATTATCTACTAGTCAAAAATATTTTCCCTGGCTGCTGCTGAAGCCGTTATTAGCTAAGAATATGTCTAGGGCTTGACATATTGTGTGTTTACATAATAGAAAATGGAAGAAGCAAACTTGTGGTATAAACGCCGGTACGTCAAAAATAACGAAACACTCCAAACGGTACCACGTTAAAGACCCTTCCTTATCTAAATACAAAAATATATTGTGTAAATATATCTTCCTCCGTCTGTATTTATTTTTAAAACAATATCAGCCACAATAGTACAATAATATTGTTTGTAATCAAAATAAATAGAAATTGTAACCTGTAAATATTATGGGCATTACTATACTATCATTATTTAATCGGGTAAAAACTAAAAATGTCAGTTTTCGTGTTGGAGGGCAAAAATTTGCAACACTGTGTCCCTCATATTTTTTTTAGGTTTCATTTAGATACTTTTATTTTTTTTTACATTTAAGTACATCAACATAAAGTTAAAAAAAGCATCGCATCGAAACAAATACATGAGTATTAGTAGGTAATTATTCTTTAATGATGAACCCTACACCCTACAACGTAAAAAAATCAATATCAGAATCAACATTATTGGAAGAACCCATAATTCTATAAATGGGTGAAATACCACTATAGTTTGTTCTTCAAGGCAAATTAAACAATTTATAATGTCTTAACGTATGATTAGGTATATTAAAATTTATTATGGACAAGAGATGACAGTTATTTGATATTTTATGTAAAATAATTGTTTATAAAATTGTCGTTTGGATGGCGTTATGCAGAAACCTACCAACCCTCAATAGTGACATACTGTGATAGTCATCAAATTTTTAGTAATTTATAAAATCTGTAGGATGTTTAAATGCTACTTTGTAACTTTGTTTTTCGGATAACTCCACATACTCCGCATCCACTTGCGAAGGTTTTCTGGGTTTGTTTCTCTAATTCTATACCCTTCTTGTACAATAATGTTCTACAAGAAAAGAAAAAAGAGTTCCTTACTGAATTTATTGAGTTGTATAAATCGTTTCCTAGTCTGTGGAAAATGTAGTATAATAAGGATATAGCGAGCGAAATACAAACTCTCAAGTATATGACTCTTGACGCTGACTCTTGACTCTTGATGCTGATGCAAACCGAGAATCTGTAGTGAAAAAAAATAATTTTGTTTAAATAAATGGTTATAAAATGTCTAAATAAATGTAAATAAAATGTTTATCTTCTTTATTACATAAATTCCAATAACTACTAAAAGTAAGTCATCGTCAATGTTTCCCATTCCATTTTTTTAAATAATACACTGTCAACTACCTACTGTCACTGTCAATAACTCGCAAAGTTCATAAACAACTGAACCAAATAAAAAGTACGATGCAGAAGTGACGTTGCACAAGCTGATTTGCTCCTAAATACCTCTTTTTAGTCAAGTATTTTGCACAACATGTATAAACCGACTTGCACAAAAACTACTTGAGCATCTAAACCAGCTTTTACTGATTCATTAAAAAAATATGTATCTATTTTTTGTATCTACTTCTCTTGGAAAATACTTATTTCGGAATGAACATAAATAAATTGATTCACTGGGCCAAGTAATATGGGACGGGGCTTATATAGGTACCTTTATACCTACTTATATACCTACTTTACTAATATGTATTATATTTTCATAATTAACATAATGGCTGTACATACCTATATACAATTTTGGAAGAACTACCGAGGTGCTCGATCTATTGAGAGACTGAACAAATCGTAGACACACCGACATAAATAAGCATGAACTTTTGAACGTATATCCAATTTATTTTGCTAGAGCTCAACGATCCTGTCCCCACGATCCGAATGCAGTAGACACGGTGGCTGCAGAAGACGCGGCTGAATAAACAATGTTAGATGGTTTCGTTGCTGAAGGATAAACCATCTATTTTATTTTCTATCCTTACGCCACAAATCTTAATCCAACTGCCTTTTTTAATATTTTTTTGTGTTGGATTGAAACATTGATGGCATTCTATTAAAAAACTACGTGACACGTGACCACCACTACATAATAGAGAGATCTGTGTTTATTGTAAGACTATTTATATTGAGGCATTACAGTGGCAAATGTTTTATAGTAGTTTTTATTTTATATAAATTATGATTTTGAAGTAAAACATGTGCGTAGATTGCCTTCCCGTAATTTAAAAAGTTAGTAGATATACCTACGCTGTAAGAAAAGTATTTGTCTTACACATATTTCAACTTCACAATATAACATATTATTATCGCGCCATTCCGTGGCAGATAATTGAAAATGCTAAATATTTTGTTTTATTTCTCAATATTATTTATCGTAATTTACAAAAAATTGATATACCTTACAATAGATGATAACAGTACGAGTATATGACGATATTAGAAGAATAAATAAGACAATCCATGCGAAACACGTAAGTATATTTTCTGAACATCATATACTATTTTTTCTTTAAGCGTTGATTAAAAATGATTAAAATAACTAAAAAAAAGAAACCAAAATTTAAAATAAAGGTTGTATACTCCAGGAAATAGAGAATATTACCCCGAAAAAATAGGAGGATGTAGTTTTATAAGCTTAGCTTATGTTATTTGAATCTCTGATTCCGATTTTTTAACTTCCCACCAAAATTTCCTACTGGAAGTACCGTAATTTTTTAAAAAATGGCGCCACAAGCGAGTATTTTAAAACTATGTGTTTTATTTTTGTTAATTAACCACTAAAAACGTGTACAAGGTACATAAATACTAAAAACTCGCAAATTTTACGACTTTTTTATTTATTGTTTAGAAACAAAAAAATAGTTAAGTATTTCGTTATATCGTAAAATACAAAAAAAAATATCTCTTTTTTAAACATAAAATGCATAAAACAATATTAAACAATAAGTATCAGATAGCACAATTACTAGGTACAAAATGAATAATATTCTGAGCAGAAACCCGTCTTTGCCGATGCGATTCTATTGTTGACCATCTGTGACCATTTTTGCCCTTTATCGTGGAATTTTTGGGGACAATTATATGTCTCAAATTATCAGCCATAGAAGACAATGGCAAGTTATCATCAGATTCGTCATCACTTTCGAACATAGAAACAGCTCGTCGTTGTTTACATCCAGTTTGATTTGCTGCTTGATTCATTCTCTGGTGGATTGATTGATGGACTAGTCCTTGGAATATTCTCATCTTCGGAATTTTCATCGTCAGAATCTACGTCTTCCACTTCAATAAAATCTTCTTCATTTTCACTATCCGATATTTGAATTTCTTCGTCATCAGTTTCCATCCCCTCCATAATTTTCTGTGCCTCTGCTTGCCATTCGGCTTGTGACAACATTTTTTTGGACATGATTAAACATATAAATCAAATGCCTTCCTATAAATAAATATAAAATTTACTCTAGGTTATGATACCCAGTAGTTCGAGAACGTACCTACCTAATATACACAAACACTAAACGATCGTACAATAGGCGACCGTAAAAAATAACACAAATAATAAACACTCGTAATATCGACGACGGTCACTCACTAACTCCCTGAAATAGCGTCCTACAGGCAAGCCGTTTTGTTTGAAACAAGTTCTGGATGCTAGGCACAGCTACTGAAGCGGGCGCATCAATTGCGCAAACGGAAATACCCGAAGTAATCGTATGGTTGTCGTGCCGTAGTAAAA
The DNA here is from genome assembly GCA_964058915.1 of Tetropium fuscum. Taxonomy (NCBI): domain Eukaryota; kingdom Metazoa; phylum Arthropoda; class Insecta; order Coleoptera; family Cerambycidae; genus Tetropium; species Tetropium fuscum. The sequence goes on along the minus strand of CAXKVY010011242.1, from coordinate 6,987 downwards.
AAACAACTTATGATTACTATAAAATGATTAGAGGAAGCCAGAAAAATCTGAAAATACTCATTAATTTACAAGAAAAAATTGTGCTCCAAAAAATGCGATTGTTTTTTTACCATAACCTTAATTATAAAGCTACAACGTCCATTCAACAACCATTTCACAGGTAACTTGAAGGGCTATAAGATCATATACATTCCAAACATTTAATATGCACAAACCCTTTATATTCAAAAGGTAAAGGGTTAAAAGGCTCGGGAGGTGTGGTCCGCGCACTAGGTATAATGCAAACTTCAAACAGTTATATCGGTTATTTTCTTTCCTATTATTAATTTTATTTTTTTAAGAAATTTGAAAAATTCGTTTCTCCTTTTCATCATAATTTTTTCAAAAAATGCTACGCATGCTAATCTTTTAACAAACTTCTGAATGATGAATGACACTAAAATAAAGTAATTTGTAAAGGGATAACGGTCTATGTCCATTGTGATAGGAAATGGCTGGGGTTCAGCAGTCATTTTTTTCTTAGAAATCCGAGCGGCCCACCGTTTTTTGCATCGCATCTCGCTTAGTTATGATGCAATATTAAAGTACCTAACAGCGCTCATTTTAAAGGTCTTTCCAAGTACAACAAGATTTTTTCTATATATTTTTCCTTAGAAATGCATCGGTTTGCCGTTATTTACCTCGTTAAATACGTTAAATACCTCGAACCAAGTTGTTGGCAATAAAGTCTTCCTCAACGAGTCATAACTCCCTTTATTTTGGACCTAGCACATTGATCAGAAAATGGATCTCTTTGTTTTCTTATAAGCTTGATTTTTGGTCATACAACTTTTTTGAGAAAAAGCGAATTTTTCGAGTTATTCGCGAAAAACTGTCCAGAAACAAGCATTTTTAATATTTTCATAACTCGAATAACTCGAAATATTGTTATCGAAAAAACGTTACAGGACATTTTTTACTTAAAATTTGTCCCCCTATATATTTCCGGGGTTATTTTGAGCACAAATAAAAACACAAATCGGCGTTAACTCACTTTTCACTCATAGAGCCATCCCCTAACTACTCACAAATTTCACGACGATCGGTCTAGGTGCAAAGAATTCGGAATTCGGAGGGGAAAACCTTCAATTACTGCACTACTTGCCGCGCTGGGTGCTCATAGCGCAAATTTGATGACGCATAAGCGCCTTTGTGTTTGATCTGGCAAAAAGGCATTTATAAACCTTTTTTGTTAATTTTCTTGTATATTTTAAGTTTTCTTTTAAAAATTCTTTTAAAAATTAAAAAAAAAATTCTTTTAAAAATTAACAAAAATTGAGTTAGTCTGAAAAAAATTGTTTCTGGCGCAATTTTTTCAAAATAGAGGTATTTCCTGTGAGTTTTTTTGTGGGAAGTGAAAAATTCAGAATCAGCGATTCAAAAAACATAAAGTTAGCCTATAAAACTAAAGCCTCCTATTTTTTGTCACAGGGTCGACGAGTGATCAGATAATAAAAATACGTGTACATGGTATAAGGTCAGCCCCGGAGGATCAGTTGGTTTCCCAATAATATTTTTAGATTATTACGTCACAGCAATTTTGTCACAAGGTCCGATTGTTAATATTTTCATTTACATTTATGTGACTCGATGTCTTGCGCACCCCTCATGAATTTCCCTCAGGAAAATGGTCTTCCCCTACATCGATTGTCTTCTAATTTGGATATGACATATTTACCCACTAGGTCTGTCTAAAAACCGAGTTAGATGTGGCGACACCCGACGGTTATTTTTTTATTGTCTAACCCACTCCTCACGAATTTCCCTCCGGAAAATGATCTTCCCCTACCCTGATTTTATTCTAATTTGGATATGACACCCACTAGATCTGTCTAAAAACTGAGTTAGATGTGGCGACACCCGACGGTTATTTTTTTGTTGACTAATTCACCCTTCACGAATTTCCCTCCGGAAAATGTCTTCTCCTCCACCCTCTTCTAATTTGGATATGATATGTATATCCACTAGATCTGCCGACGTTTCGCGCATTTCGAAGTGTCGAGGATAAAGTGAAGTTAGTGTCGCTAGCCGCCTGTCAACTTTATACCATTACAATTTTTTTATCAATGACAATAAGTCTATCAGGGAATATTATAAGAAATTAAATATCAGATACAAAATAAATTAAAAAACAAAACAGTAAATCTGTCGCAGATTTCCTCAACGAAAATTGTACCTACTCTAAGAAAAGTGTACCTACTTGGCAAACAATACCTTATTGGCTACGTGAATGCTAATGCTATATAAATAAACTCTCCAATAAAATCATTGCATAAAAAATAACCCTTATAATAAATAATACACTAAATAAAGAACATAAACACCAGATTATTTAGCAGTAATGCCACGTCATGAAAATTCTCTGATAATAACATTCTCCTCAAAGTTCTCACGATTTGTTCATCGGTTAATCGTAATTATATCACTAACGTGACGCGCAGACGATGGGAGATGAGAGTTAGCTTTTATCAGTAATAGTGACTTAATAGTTACCAAGAAATTCTGAAATAATGCTAGAACTTCCCAGAAATCATTGTGAAAATCTGCTGATATTTTATAACCGGAGATATTTCACGAGGAGAGATTGATGTAAAACATATATTCGTTTGAACTTTACTACTAATTGATGTATTTTCAACGAACTCACGTCGGAATGTATATTATAAATCAAGAAAACAAAGAAAATAAATCGGAATTTAAGAGACTTAGGATTTTATTAGATACTTTTGCAGATAAACGTAAACAACCCCATATGTTTTAGTATCCTGATGTCTATGTAGGTAGATATACTGATGATTGTCGAGGCAAAATTTGTAAACACCCAGGCTATTAAATAAATTTAGTTTTCGTTTAGTTCCATGATATAAATCCAGGCGCAAAATCGTAAACTGCAAGGTCGGCTCGGAAGAAGGAAAATTCAATTCGATTTATCTCTATTTATTTAGTTAGATTGTATCTAACTAATGAAATCGAATAATAAAATGATGTTTTTGTTACTGATGACTTCTGGAGCATTTTATAAAGTGTATATCATCTATATAAATAAATAAAATTTGAGTGTCTGTTTGTAATGTCAAAATAACAGCTTTTTACTAAATGCATATGAAAGTATATAAATATACGGTACTTATCACAAAAAAACATTTTTTTAAATTTTTGTCTGTCACTATGTTTGTTCCAGCTAATATCTGAAACGGCTGGATGGATTTGGCGATACTTTCAGTAGCAGATAGCTGATGTTGATGCAGGTAGCAGATAGCTGAAATAATTAATTATTAACGTAAATATCCCGAGTATTTTTAATTGCTTCGAATAATGATAAAATAAACTAAAGCAATGACTAAAAATAAAATAACTAAAGTAGCTGTGTCGCAGCACGCTGTCGCACGCGGCAATATATATTTATCTTTTAAAATTTAAATGTTAATAGATATGTCTGCGTATTTAATAATATACTTTTTAGGTTCTATTATACATTTTGAGAATTCAGTAATCTGTTTTAGGTGTAATGGGGGTAACCTTATAAATGTTTGGTCCTTGTAGATCTTTGTGTTACAATTTTTCTGAAGATGTTACTTTTAATATGTTGTGTCACAGATATAATTATAGCAACATTTTCTTTCTGAATGCTATTACGTTTGAACTAAGTATACTAGTATACATTGGTAGATATATATTTGTCTATAGCGGGATTTCCGTTTGCGAACCATTTAAATAAATTGAACATCGTTTTAATCAAATACAACAAATATAAATTTATTTAAAACAATATTCAACCATTTAATCTAAGCATGAAACTGATTAATATACTAACCGGATCAATTAAATGATCAATTTTTTAAATCATTATTAATTATTATAAAAATAAAAATTAATTATTATAAAAACATTTCCAGGCTTTATTCAATGATAAAGCTTGCGGTGGTAATGCTGTTTATACAACGGAGCTTGATTTTTTAATGTCATTAATTGTCCTCAGCTGCTTTTGTTGAAATGTCAGTATCTCCTATAATTCTTGTTACTTATGAGAGGTTATTCTGTTATGCTGCTGATGGCTTGTATGAGGACTGTGAGTACTTGTATCACTAGTAAAAAACTCTACAATTTCATTTGACATTTCTTTTTATTCTTTAAATATTGCTCCATACTTATATATATATATATATATATAATATATATATATATATATATATATATATATATATATATATATATATATATATATATATATATATATATATATATATATATATATACATATATATATATATATATATATATATATATATATATATATATATATATATATATATATATATATATATATATATATATATATATATATATATAATATTGCACCCTCGGTCACAGCTGGATTTCCACCTTCCGAGAGGGTTTATGTTCTTAATTTCTTCTCCATTATCGGCTAATACTGCCACAGCACTACGACGAAAACAATAACCTGAGTAGTGTTCTGGGTTGGATAGGTTTCCTAAAGTGTTTGTTCCCACGCACTGAACCGTACATTTTTATACTACACAAAGAAACGTCGATGTGCTGTAGTCTGAGGTCGCAAATTGAAATAGTTAACATATAAGTGAAGGTATGTTCCATCATTGGCGTCAGCCGAAACACAAAATTCTGGGAAGTAATTTGAGTATTTTGCATGAATGAAGCTCTGTTTGTCTTCAATCTATAGTTATCGTCAGCTCTTCGCGACGACAAGCGGAAATCGTAGCCATTTTCATCAGGAGGTAAATGTCGTTTGGAGCTTTTTCCATGCGTTCCATCCACTGTGTTCCTGAGTAAAATCTTTAAGACTTCCTTCTCTTGTATCCTACATTTTTCTCTTTAAGAGAGCCGTCAATTTATAACATTTCCCAATGTCCAAGTTTAATTTAATCTTGCACCTGGTTTTAATACTGAAAATTTAGAGAATTTTAAATTTAGAGCATGAATCATGATACAACCTTGTCTCATGATGAACAATGACTGATGTGCATTTTTATTCGCTAGAAAAAAAGAGGAGGTACAATGGGGGGACCGATAAATAAACGACTCTGAGTATTTACAAGGGAAACAAATACCTAATAACTTATATTTCACAGTAAAACAGTCACAATGCAACCAAGTTTCGGTACCCTGAGAAAATATTTACCTATCAATATTCTGTCGCAGCATCTGATGCAACATATAATCGTCTTCTCATTGATAAAATTAACGATCTAAAAGTTACGTAGTTATTTCAAACTCTTCCCATGAATTTTCAGCGTGCTACAATACCACATAATCAAATTTAGATACGAAGAAAAAACATGCCATATCATATATGGTAAAACACAGAAGAACTCCTTGCCTGTCGGTGTTTCTATTTCTGGTAGATTCTCATTTCCAATAAGTATTCCCGCCGATTCAGTGCCATAGGAAATATGCATAAAGAGAAACTCCACTTAACATTAAATTGGTTTCTAAAATGGATATTTCTTATCAAAGCGAACAGTAAAGGGCTTACGCTATTGTTATTCAATATCGAATATGAAACACCCGTATAAATTCCCGCAATTTAGTCTCTCAATTCCAGAGAGCTTTTGTCATATCGTTCGAGTAGCATTCGAAGGATTAAATAAATCCTGCATACTAAACATTGCAACAGCAGTCAGCGTGCCACGTAACGTGTGTCCGATTGTTTATATAATTAATCAAGCATTGTGATGTTATTTCCGTATGAAAAAAATACGGTTCAAGTAGATTTATATGCAGGTGCATCGTATACTGCGACAATCCGCTTAGTGTAACATTATATACCTGCTTTCGTTATTAGCACAATATTTAATGTCATAATTTAAGACAAAAATTGTAAATGTTTAAATTGTAAAAATAAAAACCTGGAGATTCTTTTAAATTTTAATAATCCGTTAACTAAACAAACAAAACTAAAATTACGAAATGACGGAAATCCAGTTTTTTTAATTATTAAAATTATACCGAGGGGCAGTATTACCGAGGGGACAGATAGTAAATAGAAAAGAGACAAAGAGACAGTCGAAATATAAAATACCCCGCACAAAACTCTATGATGTTGGCCCTGTTAATTTTTTTCTAACTGCATTTTTGTTCCTTGGGTCGTCCTGATTAAAAGTCTTGCTGGGCGTAAAGTGTAATAATGAACAGATTCCGAGATATTATATCGGCTATTTTGTCTCACAGGGTGAGAATATCAAAAAACGGTTTTTTTTCAAATATCTGCAGATTAGGGTTATATTACTAAATCGGAAAGCAAGCGAACGGTGCTCTTCCGAGTTCCCGACCGTGAATGTAACTAGTTACAACATCTGGTCATCTACTGGCCAAAAATGAGCCATTTTTGGTAACTTTTGCTCAGTTTTCTGGCAATCTACTGGCTGGGTGATATTTTCACCATGGAGCTTTTCTACAAGAGAAGTATCTGAACCGTGGATAGTCATATTGACCAAAAACAATAATATTACAAGTTATATTAACAAAATCAGCCGTTCTGATTCATATCGAATTTTTTTTGTCCCGAGTGCTTTTCCCTTTTTTTATTCATCTTAAGTTTACCCAACTGAGCTCCTTCTTATGAGAACGGTCACTATCAGGAATCCAATTATTGTTGTGATCAAAAATTATGCAAAACGTACTCTGTCCAATGGATTATTCCATGTCATTTTTGGATAGCTTGCATGGAGCATATAATGTGTGCACATTGTCTATCCCCTATTCTGGTATCGCAATGTTCCAACTTCCAACTTTGAATGTATCTAACCGCGAACGAAACAATTAACATAATTTATTTTAAAGGTTACCGATTGTGATAAGCCTATAATAAAATGTAAACTGTGCAACATGTTAGGTTACACTCATTTTGTAGCGTATCATTCCGGATGAGTAGGTGCTTGTAAATTAGAAGTTAGTGTAAATGACCCAAAT